>JASAOD010001924.1:0-105448 GCA_030849845.1 Crithidia brevicula
TATAAGAGCGAGTGTGTGTAGGGCTTGTCTTTGGGACAAGTTGAAAACAAATAATTAAAAAAAGCACGGGGGTGGAAAAAGGAGGATCACAAGATAAAAATGGATCTGGCGATGTGTCAGCGCGTGTCGTGCAAACCAATAAGAGCATTAGTGTTACAAAAAAAAAAAAAATAAAAAAAATGTGTGCCCAGAGGTGGTAGAGATGACAAGAAGGAAACGGGAGAAAAAGAAGTAGGGAATTATCATGGGGGTGGTGGTGGTGACTGCGCAGCCGCTCCGCTAACGCCCATACAGGAAGCGAAAAGCGCAGCGGAGCGCGTCATAAGAGGCTAGGTAAAACTCAAAGAAAAGAGGTATTGCGAAAGGAGCCTAACAGATTGTAAGGCAGAGGCCTCACACAAGTAGCTGCACTATGCGCTTGAATAAAAAAAATTGTTACTCAACACAGATGCACCACACTGTTGACATGTTTGCATCAACTCGATCTGCCTCTCTCCCTCCGTACACTCTCATACGCTCCATTCGCAGACAGCAACCAAAAGAGAGAGACTCAGCTGTGTGAGTTTTTTTTGTGCGTCAAAGCCAAGTTGTCGATGTCCACGGTACATGCTCGTCTACATCGTTGCAGCGTCAATGCTTTTTCTGAGTTTTTTGTGTATTGTTTCTTTCTGTTCCGCATGTTACGACACTGCGCCAACCCTTTATCTAAGCGTGGGCTTCCTATTATCCCCTCTAATAGAGATTTTTTTTTTTTTTTTTTCATGCCTTCTTCTGCTTCAAAGTGCGCGTCGTGCGTTTCAGCCTCCCCCCCCCCTCTGGAATGTGACGCAGCGCTCAAATGAGAGCGGGGGGATCAAAGCAACAAACTAACGCCGGCAGCGGCAGCAACAACAAGATAAGTGGTGCTTGAAGAAGGAAGAGTAAGAAAAACAGCAAAAAAAGGAAAAACTTGTCGAAGAAAGATAATGAAGTAGCCTGTGTGAGGCAGAACATATCAAGAAGAGGAAGAATTTTTTTTTTTGTCTTTGCAGCGCGCAAGAGCTGAACGCGTATCTAGGTAGCGAGAACATAAATCAGATACAAAGACAGGGGAGAAAGAGAGATAAAGAGAAAAGAAAAAAAATACATCGTACGAAGGTTGCGCCATTCTTCTCTTTTTTCAAAATGTGTGCATGTGTAAAACGTCACCGCGTCCAGGGTGGAAGAGGATATGCGGGTGAAAGAAAGCGACGGAAAGAACATGAACAAAGAGCACAACACCACCTCCCAAAAAGAATACACAAAAAACGTGAGCAATGAGCGTGGGCTGCGAAACAAAGGAAGAAACAGAAGAAACAAAAAGCGTAATGGCGCACACAGGAGCAAGAAAAGAAAAAACACCGGAGGGGTAACACACAGACAGCAACACGAAACACATCAGATTTCTTATTGCTGCGCCTTTCCATGGAGAGTTGTGTGCTTCTGACTATCATACTGCTTCAGCACACTCACCGGGTTTCGCCGTCAGCGTGCGCGTTTTCTCTTTTCTCATTTTTTTTTCTGAGACGCCCCACCTACGTGGTTTTCCACGCTCTTTACTTCATCCATTCACAGAGTTGTTCTCTTCATTGGTTTCTTTTCTTGCGCCTTTTCCTCGGAATTAAAAAAAAAAGGAAAAATGTAATCCCTTTATTTTTCTTTCGGCAGCGCAGCTTACTTGCTCATCATCATCTTGACGAACTCCTCGTAGTTGATTTGGCCATCGCCGTCCACGTCGGCCTCGCGGATCATCTCGTCCACCTCCTCGTCCGTCAGCTTCTCGCCAAGGTTCGTCATGACGTGGCGCAGCTCCGCCGCGGAGATGAAGCCGTTGCCGTCCTTGTCGAAGACGCGGAAGGCCTCCTTGATCTCCTCCTCGGAGTCGGAGTCCTGCATCTTGCGCGCCATCAGCGTGAGGAACTCGGGGAAGTCGATGGTGCCGCTGCCGTCCTGGTCCACCTCGTTGATCATGTCCTGCAGCTCCGCCTCGGTGGGGTTCTGGCCGAGGGAGCGCATGACGGTGCCGAGCTCCTTGGTGGTGATGGTGCCATCGCCGTCCTTGTCGAAGAGCGAGAAGGCCTCCTTGAACTCGGAGATCTGCTCGTTGGACAGCTGGTCGGCCATGATGGAAGCTTTTTTTGTTTTTGTGTGTGTTTGTTGGTTTGACAGGGAAAAAAAAAAGAGTAGTCACAATGAGGAAATCAACGGTGTTTGTGTGTATTGAACGGCACCGAAAGAAACAACTACTAGGCTTTTAGCTTTTTCTTTTCTTGACTAGGGGGAAATGGAGAACACGTCAACATTAAACCATCAGAAGGGGTTAAGAGAAGGGAGGGCGGCAGCAGTGTATTGGAGAGAGGTTAAGAGGCAGCACACCCAGATAGAGTGTTTAGAACGGGTTGATAAAGCCAAGGGGTGATATTAAGAAAGAAGGAGATAGATACATATAAAAAGGGAGGTTGGGAGGAAATGAAAAGAGGACGGCACAAACTGGATATATATATATATATATATATATATTCTTCTTCGCAAAGACACACACATGCACACGCACACGCACACGCAGGAGAGGGTTGATGGGATTCGAGAAGAGCTGATACCAATGTGGGCCTCGAAAAAACGAAAAACGATTCACGAGAACGAGAGGGAGGTGTGGGAACCAAAAAAAAGAAGAAAAGAGGAAGACGCTTCGCTCAATACGTGATGTACATTGGTGCCTTGCATTCTTCTCTTTCCTTCCCATACTACGTCGGAGAAAACTTAACTATGCCACGGTCATACCAAAACACAAAATAGAAGCAAAACAATAACAATAACATTGACAGACCAGGCTTTGTCTTGTTTTTTTTTTTTTTGTGTTCTAGTTCAAAAACTTTCCACTCGTCGTTGCCCTTTTTTTTGTTGGTTTTCTCTGGCCCAATCCTGTCATCAAATCAGATTCATCCCTGCCTCTCGGCCTCAACTATCGCTTTTCGCACGCTGCTGCATGGAGGAGAAATTGTGAGAGCAGCGTTTTTTTTTTTTTAGATTTTAGTTTTGGACGTTTGTTTTTTCTTTTGCTTTGATCATGACTTTTTTCTTTACATACATCGTGAGTTGAAAGAGCTCTTTATATATAACAATTGGGAAAAAAAACTCGTTGGAAAGAGAGTAAGACAACAGAGCTATCCGCACAGGTGCACGGAGCATCACGCAAACCTACAGGAGAACAACGCGGGTTACAAAGACAAAAAAGAAAAACCAACAAAAAGAAATGCGACAGAGCAAAGTGAGTTTGCGACTCTAATAACTGCTTGCGCTCCTCTCCAAAAGCATTTTTTTTTTAAAGTACGAGCCGCCTCTTGTCTCTCTCTCGCTCTCTTCTCGTCTTCGTAGCGAAGAATCAACGGTCAGCACACAGTCAAAACAAAGGCTGAACGGAAGAGGAGTGCACCCATATCTGCGAAATCTCTTTTCATAGTTTCTATTTTTTTTTTTTTTTGGCAGCGCAGCTTACTTGCTCATCATCATCTTGACGAACTCCTCGTAGTTGATCTGGCCATCGCCATCCACGTCGGCCTCGCGGATCATCTCGTCCACCTCCTCGTCCGTCAGCTTCTCGCCGAGGTTCGTCATGACGTGGCGCAGCTCCGCCGCGGAGATGAAGCCGTTGCCGTCCTTGTCGAACACGCGGAAGGCCTCCTTGATCTCCTCCTCGGAGTCGGAGTCCTGCATCTTGCGCGCCATCAGCGTGAGGAACTCGGGGAAGTCGATGGTGCCGCTGCCGTCCTGGTCCACCTCGTTGATCATGTCCTGCAGCTCCGCCTCGGTGGGGTTCTGGCCGAGGGAGCGCATGACGGTGCCGAGCTCCTTGGTGGTGATGGTGCCATCGCCGTCCTTGTCGAAGAGCGAGAAGGCCTCCTTGAACTCGGAGATTTGCTCGTTGGACAGCTGGTCGGCCATGATGGAAGCTTTTCTTTGTTGATATAGGAGAGGATAGCTTAATGCACGTGTGGTGCCCTAACAAATAATATGAGTAATAGACTACGTTGATGTTTCCAATTACGTGGCGCAGTCGGAGTCCGTAAAGCGATAGGAAGAAAGATGGTGTGCAGCGGAGAAACAGGAGAGAGAGAGAGAGAGAGAGAGTATATACTTTATTATAATCCAAGAATGTGGGAGAAGAAGAATAAATGCAGACGGTGTAAAGAAGACTCTTCTGCGAGGCCTGTGTGCGTTTCGAGGTGGGGTACCGCGCCCTTATAGCAATTAAGAGCACTATGAGGAAAAAACAAACAAAAAAGTATGCGGGCAGTGAAGAGCAATGCGCACCCAGCATTCCATCCCTTAACTCTTTTTTTTTTTCCAAAGCCGCAGAGAGCACTAAATAGGTAAAAAAATAATAAAGGTTGCTACTTTAATATTTGAAGCGAGCCAAATTTAAAATTGGAAGTTGGTGTTTTTGTTTTTGTTTTGCAGAGAGCATTGCTGGGTGAGCACGGAGATGGTGCAGCCTTGACGCGCCACAGTGAACATTGTTGACAACAAGAACACTGGAGGAGGGAGTTCCGCAAGGAGACGGAAAACGCTTCCCACACACAGAAGAGACACACACATACACACAATAACAACAACAAACAACAAAAAAAACTTTGAAGAGTAGTGGAAAAAATAATAATTTGAAAACAGAATAACGAAGGTTACGAGGAGATGAAGTGCCAAAGGCTTCCTCAATAACGGCAACAATAACAATCAACACAAACACCACCGCCACACGCTGAAAAAAAAAAAAACCAGTTAACGAGAACCCACTTTAATGTGTAACTGGAAACAGCAAGTAATGAGCAACTAAAAGGAGAAGTAGGCAGAAAGAGAAGAGCGTTTCCTCTTGTTCTCCATCTTCTGCTTTTTGAGATTTATCATCATCATCATCATCGCTGCTGTCTTGTTGGAATTTAAACCTTGAATTCCACAGGCTTCACGTTGGCTCGAAGCTGCTCCACAATGTCGTTCGGGCTGGTCATCCGCAGCGCCTGTACAACCGAGGGGTTCACCGCAGCACTCGCCGAGGCGCCACCGCCGCCGCCGCCAGCGCCACCGGACTCCCTCATCGCAGCAGCCGCCGGCTTGGACGGGTCAGCATGCGCTTTCCCGCTCTTCTTCGCCGTCTTGCGGCTGCTCATGCCACCGGTCCCAACCATCGACGCACCAACACCACCGCTACCACGCTCCGCGCGTTCGGTGAACACCTGCAGCAGCTTCGCAGCCAAGGCGCCCTTCTTCGCGTTCCCCATGGCCAGGGTTGTGTGGTAGGCGTACTCGTTCACGACCATCATCGGCGCACAGACGGCGACGACGTGGTGGACGGTGTCGGTGGGGGCCGGCCGCATGGTGTAGTGAGGAAAGGCGCGGTGCAGCTCCATCGCCTGCTGCGCCACTGCAGCCTCGCGGTCCCTCGACGAAGCCACACCCGTGGTGGTGGTGATGGACCGCGCGGCTCCTCCCCGCAGCTGCGACGCACTGCTGCCTTCTTCCTCGTTTTCGTCGTCGTCGGTAGTCGCACTCGTGGGACTGGCAGCAGCCGTGGTGACTTCTTCCTTCTCGGAGTCCCCGGCCAGGTCGTCCGTGGCGGACAGGGGCGGCGGCGGAGACTCGATGTTCGCTGCGCTGACACCGCTGCCGGCGTCGTCGCGGTCGTTGCCGTTGCCTTCGTTTTCCTCCTCTGTGAAATCGGACACGACCTCTTCCTCGTCTTCGTCCTCGTCATCGGAAGAGACGTCTTCGCTGCCCTCGCCCACAGCGCGGTAACGCAACGTCCCGGCCTCCCGAGCCGCCTTGCGACCTGCCTTGGCCTCGACGCGCTTCGCCGCCTCCGCCTGCTGGCGCTGCGCCACCCGTTGCTCCAGCTCCAGCAGCTGCACGCGGGACAGCTGATTGCCGTTGACCTGTGCGCCGAGCACACGATCCTCCTCGTCTTGGTCACCGTACTTGTCTTGAATCTTCTTGAGCTTCTTCTTCTGGTGCTTCGACAGCGCCTTGCCTTGCTGCTGTTGCGTCGTGGTGGCCGTCGTGGTGGTGGAGGTAGCAGCAGCAGCAGCCACCACAGACTGCACTTCTGCGTCCGTCGACGGCACGACGGAGACGGCACCGGCCGGCCCGCCCTGAAGGCCGTCACGATCCACGCGGGAGTTGCGCGCATAGCCGCCCTTTTTCGCTTTCCCACCACTGCTGGCGTTGCCACCGTAGGTCTGGTGCTGCCGGCGCTGATCAGCGCGCAGGGCTTCGATGGTGGGCATCTCCGTCAGCTCAGTGGCAGGATCAGCGGGGATGATGTCGCCGGAGGCGGTGTCCACATCGGTGACGTCAGTGGCGGCAGCTTTGAGCAGCGCCTCGGTGGGCAGCCGTGGCAGCTCTCGCTGAAGCATGTCCACTTCAGCCACCGCGGCAGCTTCCTGATCTTCGTCTCCGGCTTCCTGCTCCTCCTCTTCCGCCGTCTCGGCAGTTGCTGCGTCTGGGGCTTCCACCAATGCTGCTGCTGCTGCTGCTGCTTCTGCTGCTGTAGGAGGTGTCTGATCCACCGTGCGGGTCACATAGAAGAGCAGGGCCGAACCGAGCGACATGGGCTGCGGGGGCAGGTAGTGTCGCTCGCCGCTGAAGATGTACACCCCCGTTGCGCTGCCACCGGTCACCTGCGAGGCGTAGATCCACCAGGCTCCGGTGGACTGCTTGCTCTCCCAGGCACCGCTGAAGGCCACACACCATGCCCCGGCCTCACACAGGCTGGCCGCAGCGACGGGCTGTGCAGCACCGGCGGCACTCGCAGCAGGCGACGCCGACGATGGGCCTGCCGCGCCACTGCGCCACAGGCTCCCCATGGGACGCAGCAGACAGGGCAGGGAGCCGTCCACCTCGCACTGGACGAACACGTCGCCGAGCGTCTTCACTCGGCGCAGCAGCAGCTCGGTGGACTGCACGTCCTTGCCACGCAGCACGAGATCCCCCGCAGAGGTGCGGAACCAGAAGAACTTCTCCCACCAGTTTCGCTGCCGCTCCTTCACAATCACCTTCTTTTCTTTCCGCTCCGCGGCCTTCTTCGCACCCTTGCGGGCCGCCCCGGCCGCCGCCTTGTCCGTCGAGGCCACCGTCCGCTCCAGCTTCGACCTGTGCTGCTTCCGCTTGCCGAAGTAATCGGCCGCGTTCGCGTGCGCCGTCTTGGACAGCGCCACCTCGACCACCAGCGGAGGCACATCGCAGTCGTCCTCCTCATCCTCGAGGGTGGCCTCCAGCATCACGCTAATCGCATTGCGCTCCAGGAAGAGCTCGTGGATCATGTAGGCCACGGGGTGGCCCTCGGCGTTGCGCCGCTTCAGCAGACTCTTCAAGGCGTCCCAGGAGATGCCGGTGGCGAGGGCGCCGTTGATGAGCTGAATCGCCTCGTCCACGCGCTCCGCGTTGAGGATAAGCTGCTCGCCCTTCTGCTCGTTCTTGGCGATGTCGCTCTCCAGCCCGTGGATGCGGCGTGCGTGGTCCAGCGCAAACTTGTCCTCCTTTCCTTTCGCCGCACTCTTACGCTTGTCGTTGGAGGCGTCAATGCGCTCCGTCTCGGTGATGAGGAAGAACTCGTCGCACACGCGGCCAAAGCTGGGGCGGTGGAGGGCCTCCACACCCTCCTGCGTGTACTGGGCAAGCAGGATGGGGGTGAAGCTCTCGTACTGCTCCGCCACGGCCACCATCACGGCAGCCGAGGACTCCGTTGCGGGTGCAGATGCAGGCGATGGCGCAACTGCATCACCCGACACGGCTGTGGGCTTTGCACTCGTCTTCGTGGCCTTGCGAATGAGGTAGCCACCCGCCGACGTCAGGTCCACCTTTGCCAGATCAAACGCCTCCAACAACCCTTCCAGCAACCTCGCAAGCAGCTCCTCTGGCGAGTCCGTCCAGTTCTTCTGCTGTGCGTTGGCCACCCCAGAGATGGTGAGGACGTGCTGGGCGATGTCGGGCCCGAAGTGCTGGATGCCCGCCACGAGGGCCTGCACCATCGTGCGCTCGTTACTGCGGCTGAGGCCCAACTCCCACTCCGCCTTCAGCACCCGCACACGTTCCTGCTTGAGGAGGCGTTGGGCGGGGCTGAGGTCAGCATCAGCGATGCGGCACACCTGCAGGCGTCCTGCTGCATCGACTGTTGGGGTGTAGAGCATGACGTGGGGCTGCTCCTCCATCATGGTCGACGCACTGACGCTGGCCGTTGCGCTTCCTGCTGGGCCGCCTGCAAAGGGGGCCGTGAGGGGATAGATCTCGTTCACCGTCAGGTTCATCCCCGCATCATCGCGGTGCGTGCGCAGCAGCATCATCATCTTGTACGTGTGATCGGTGAGAATAACGTTGCCTTTGGAGAAGAGCTCGATGATGATGTGGAAGCAGCCTTCGGTGGAGGCCACGCCAAAGCAGAGGTCGATGGTGCGGTCGTGCTGCAGCTGCGTGATGCTGTCCAGTCGCCACGCACGGATGTGCTTGCGCAGCTTGAGCGTGAACTGAGACGGCACCTTCGGCTTCTCACGCGCGAGTTCGGTGAGATGAAATCGAACGCCGTTTTCGAGCAGGACGCTGCGCTTGTTCTCGCCCTGGCCAAACTTGAACAGAAACATCTTGTTGGAGATGTTGTAGAGGTTCAGGAGGCGCAGACCGATAAGGCTGGCACGCATCTCTTCCACCGTGGCCCTCACATCGAGGGCCGTCATGCGCTGCTTGACCATGTTGTTGGAAAAGGGGCGACTTCTTTTGTATTTTGTTCTGTTCTCGGCTTCGCAGTGTTGCTGCAAGCGTTCTCGCACTATAAAATAACAGAATTAGCTGCAAAGGTGTACTGGGTAGTGCAAGGCGACTATTGCGCGTGAGCGCAAGCAGTATGATGTATATAGAATAAGAAGTATCTGCAGAGATGCCAGCAAACACACACACCACAAGAGGCGATAATGTTGTGGAAAAACGAGTGGTCGTAAAGACTTTTTTTTTTGAGTAATCTGCACAGACGAGATGAGACAGAGAGAGACAGAGAGAGACGAAGGATGATTAAAAGAACTAACACACAGCGCATCAACAAGAACAATCGCGAGAGGAATGCAGGTTGAAATGTGGAGGCTGAAGGGGCCGAGACCGCAGAGAGGAAAGTCAGCATCATCATCAAATAGTTCTTTCTCTTCGCTTTGTCAATAGTCTTCGCTTCAACTTTCTTCTTTGTTTTATTTAACATATTTACATATATTTGGTGTGTGTGTGTATGTGTGTTTGTTTATAAGTGTCTGATCACCCTCTCGCGGTAGCGGAAACCTGGCATTACAATCGATAATTGCCTGAAGAGGCACGGCTCAAGAGACCATATATATGTATCGATATTTAGGGACGCGTTGGTGGAGATGAAACACTAACAAGGAAGACGAGGCGTTTCCCCTGCTTCTTTCCTACCACATACAAGATAGTCCTGCGTAAAATGTCCAACTGAAAATACTCCCTTGGTTCGTTCGCGCTTCCCTCCTCTTGCGCTTTCTTTTCACCCTCTCCGTGGCCACAGCTCGCGCAGACGAGCCATTAAGGCATCCACCTCCGCCGTTGTCATCCCAATTCCACACGCAATGACCAGCAGGGGCGAGGCGGGCGAGCCTTCCTGATGCATGCCGTAGTTGTGAAAGCAACAGCCCGCGATGTTCGTCGTGGTCGACGGTGCGGGGAGTACCACCCGCGGCCCCGTCACGGCGCTTCGAAACAGCTGCGCACCCAACGCCCGCGCTGCTGCCCAGTTTGATGAAGATGCACCGCTGCTGCTGCTGCCGTCGCCATCGCCCTCGTTGTCGCCAGCAGCATCGGAAGCGTTGGGTGCGCGTCCAAAGAAGCGCATGGTGACCGCCACACTGATGTCATTGCGGGGCAGCGGTGGAGCTGTGCGGTTTCTCCTGCTGCGTGCTGCTGCTGCTGCTGCTGCTGCTGCACGCGTACCGCGTGGCACAACCGGCCCATCAGCTGTCTTTTCCAATGTCGCGTCCAGCTCCTCTGCCGGTGAAGCCGCGAGGGCCGGTGCGACATCTTCACTGTCGTCGTCGTCGTCGGCCAACACGTGCTCTCCCCTCTCCTGCGCAAACACACGCAGCAGCTCCACTAAGTGACGTCGACAACGATAACGGTCAGCCCACAGCGCCTGCATGCCCTGGCGGCCTAAGCTGAGCGCTGTGATGAAGAGGTCGAGGATAGGACTTGCACTGGCACGGCCAGCGTAGAGGGCAGCGGCGGTGTGGCACCGGTCCACACTGCTGGAGCACACAACAGACCCGCCAACCGGGACAAGAAAATTCTTATCGCCAGACTGCACAAAGTAGTCAAGACGGCCCAGGCGCTGCGCGGCGTCGATGCGAGTCATGATGCGCCGACTCTGAACCCCGTAGGCGTTGTTCACCACGTACGGAATCGCGCGCTCTTTGCAGAACGCCGCAATCGCCACCGTGTTGTCGGGGAGACGAGGTGCGAAGCAGCTCGTGGTGGAGAGCACACAGACAACGTGCGCAGGACCGCCAACGGAGTCGACGGCGGCGGCGATGTCGTCCACCGCACAGTGCAGAAAGTGCGCGGACGTGATGGAGGAGGATGAGGGAGAGGGAGAAAAGTTGGGTGCGTCGCTCTGCGATGATGATGGTGCGGTGTGAGAGGTAAGAGGGGGTGCGGGTCGCAGCTGCACAGGAACGGCAATCAGCCCAGCTGCATCAATGCACTTCAGGGCGGTTTTCTGATCAATGCGTGGCCAAATCACGTACTGTGGTGGTACACGAGGAAGGGGAGGCAGAGAAGGTGCATCTGCACGTGCAGCATCCACGTCTGTCGCTGCCCTGACGGCCTGTGTGTGACGCTGCGCTTCGATTTCCTTCAGGCGAGCCTTTGCGACACAGCGCAGCACCAGCGCCAGCGTCATGCCGGTTGCCATGGGCACCACCACCGCCGCCTTTGTCGATGGCGCACCAGACAGTCGAATCAGGTCCAGCAGGAGCACGTTGGTGATCTGGTACATCAACGAGGACCCGGCGGCCTTGGGCTGCTCACTCACCAAGTCCCCGGAGCGACCAATGCCGTGGGTAAAGTCGAAGTGGCGCTGCCGAACCAGCGCTGACACCACACGTCCCTCCCGCTCGCCCCCGCCGACGTGGGCGGCGAAGTTGTTTGTGTCCATCAAAGCAAGTTGACGAAGAATGAGTTGGATGGCCGCGTCTGAGAGGCCTTCGTCGGGGCAACGGCGCTGCGCTAAAATAGAGCGAAGTGTGCGAGCCGTTGCCTGCAGCGACTCCCTGCCCGCCTCTATGTACCTAGAGGAGACAAAGTCCTTGGCCAGCTCAAGGCCACGTTCGTCCATCACTGCTGGGCTGCTTTTTGGAGATGATGGAGGGCAATTGAAACCGAGTATCCTCCCCCCAATAGAAAAGGTATATGCGCAGGTAGTTGATCGCACGTGAAAGCAGCGAATATATATATATATATATATAACAAGTAAAGAAAAACAGCAACCATCAAGAGAAGAAGAAGAAAGAGTTGAAAAGGCAGAGGTAGGACAAGCTTTCTTCGTCGTGCGGCGGTGTTGCACCGGCGCTACTTGCTTGACGTCCTGTTCAATAAAAGACCAAGAGCAAACGTGAGGAGGAGAGTATGGCGACGTGTAAGCAACAGCAGATGTATTTTATCAGTCTATGCCATTCTACAGCGGCATGCATGCAAGAGGCAGTTAATTCATTATTAGAAAGATGGCCAGGACCATTGTAGGCTTTTACACACCTGAAAGCGAAAAACAGAAAAAGGAAGTTGCTGTTTAAGGCGAATAAGAAAAGGGGAGGGGGAAACATGCTTCATTCTCGCTGTGCTCCCCTTCATTTTCAGCATTCACTTCACCGCCTTTCCAGAAGCACCAACGATTGAGAGAGACCAGAAAAAAAAAAACCTTAGCCAAAAAATAATACAACTGGAGAGTTCGCACCCGTCTCAGCTACCACTCAACATCTTAAATAACAACAGGAAGAAGCAGCAGCAGCGCGGAAAGAGAACAAGCAACTGCCCCCTCAACACGAATGCCAACACATCCTCTATCCTCTCTCTCTCTCTCGCTTTCTGTCACCATTCTCACCTTTTTGGAAAGGAAAGAGAGCCCTGGCATCCGCTTTCCGTTGATGCCTCCCTAAACTTTTTTTCTTTCTTTTTCAAATCTGCAAAGGCAAAGAGAAATCTGACCGATGATATTGGCCCCGCAAGATCACAGCGTCACCGGCACCACACACGAGCCAGTGGCTGCCAGCACCGACCGCGCGTCGCGGTAGGAGCCTCCTGCGAGGGCCTCGACAACAGCCCCAAAGGATCGGGCAGGCCGAAGCGTTGGCAACGACTTCGCACTGGGCGCGACCTCCCGCACATCGCCCACGTACACATCGGCGCCAGCGGAGAGGACGAGGACGTCGGCCACCACGGCGACGGAGGCAAATCCATTCCCAACTCCACCCGTCGTGCTGCCCGCCGCGGCGTGGGCACCGGTGCCGGTGGGGGAGGAAATGGTAGGAGAAGTCGGCACGCCTTCGTAGCTCGCCGACGCACCCGCGTGCACCGTCGTGCTCACGCGCCGTCCACCACTAGGAGAGGCAGTGGCGACGCTGAGCGGGGCGGCTGGCAAGGCCATTGTGTTGCTCTGCACGTGGATCATAAACGGAGAGCCGGCATCAGTGGAGCACGCGGCCGCAAAGGCATTCGCTGAGGCCTGCGGCGCCGACGCGTCTTGCTGGCTGCGTTGAAGATGCTGAAACGCCTGCCGCTCTAACCCAGCGCGATCGAAGGTGCAGCGAGGCAGCACGGCGTTGTGCACCACCGCCCAAAAACCCAACGCGCGCTGACTTGTCGTTGTGGACGGGCCACCGTGCTGACGGGTGCGGCCAAGCGTCCAACCCGCCGCTGCCCCTGCCGCAATATCCATCGGCACCGGCGAGGCGTGACGCCCTACGGATGTGTTGACAGGGACAAGCTGGGTGCCCGCCACCGCCACGTGACACACCCCGTCCTTTTCGCTGAAGTACAAAGCGGCATCGTTGAGAAGCGTGACCCACTCGGAGGCGGCGCTGGCTGAACCCGCGAAGCCGCCGCCACCACCACCACTGCCACCGCCGTGCCCCGCTGCACCGACCTGGCAAACGTTGATGTGGTGAGGTGAGAGGCGGTAGCGGTAGACGACGTGCGGAAGAGCGCGACTGCTCGCGTCCCGCGACGCGGACGTCTCACTGGCCGGACTGCCAGACGGCCAAGATTCCTGCCCATACGCAATGAACGCGGCACCCTTGGCAAACCGCACGCGGTGATGCTCTGCCAGCAGCCGTACCGCGCCGCCTTCGACAACGCGCTCGACGTAGTGCAGCGTCCCATCGCTCAAGACGATGACGAGGGCCACGTCCATGGCCACCGCGGCGTGCAGGCGCTGCGGGGCGAGAACGCGCACCACGTTGGCCTCCGCAAATGCGCAGGTGAAAACATCGCTTCGACTGCGCCGGACATGCTGGGCGTTGGGCTGCTCCAACGCCTCCACGGCCTTGGCTCGCAGCGCCGATGCCGACCACGCCGTGTCACCTCTATCGGCACTTCTTTGTTCCTCGTTCTCCACCTCGGCCCGCCCCATCGCCGCGCCATCGCCGTCGCCGTCATCGTCGTGTTCGTCGTTGCGGTAGAGGCGCTGCACATCGACGAGCACCACACACCCCGCAGAGGCCGCACTCACAAACTCGGGGCGGCCAGCCGGGTCCATGCTGAAGGCGACATCGACCACCGCGTCCTGCGCGGTAATGCGTCCATGACTCCACCGTGCCAGCGCACACTCTGCTACTTTGCAGAGCGACCGGCTGCCCTCCAGGAGAAAAAGCCCCACGGTGCCGATGGTGCTACCGACAACGGCGATGGACGTGTCGGTGCCAGGCAGCGCGGCTACACAGAGAGAGGTCACCTCGCCACCGCGTAGGCTGCATCGCTGCTCGGCCGCGAGAGACGAGGCTGGAGAACTGCATTGGCTAGCACCGATGGACGGGGCCGCGCCGTCACCGATGCTGCCGGACAGAGTATGCCCTGCACTACGTCGGGTAGCGGACCACTGCTGAACCGCAGACAGCAGCGCGTCCGCGCCTTTCCCAGCCTCTGCACAAACAAAGGGCCGATCTCCTTCTAACGCAGCGTGGCGCAGGTGGGATGCGGCACCGCTGCTGGTCTCTGATGGCGCAGAGGCAGAATTCGTTAGCCAGCGTGGGGCGGGCTGGACGGACACCGACGACCCGCCGGCGCACACGAGAACGACGGTGTTGACGTTGGTGGACGGCAGCGTGGCGACGCGCGTGATGGGGTGTCCCGTCTGCGTGAAGGAGACAGCAGACATTCTATTTTTAGTTGTTTTTATTTCTTTATATGTATGCGGTGAACAAGGAAACAAGATGAAAGGATGAAAGAGAGCAAAGAGAAATCGAACGACTGCGGTGAGAAAAGTCAAAGAAAATCTGTGGTGTTCTTCTCTGCGATGTAAATGCCTCGATCACACTAGAAATGGAACTATACGCTGCTCCTTTTCGTTTTCCACTTTGATCAAAGCGGATAGACAGCGTAGAGAAAGTCGAAAAAAAAAGAAGAAGAGGAAGAGGGAAAGAAAGCAATAGAGAGAGAGAGTTAGTTGGCTGATCTACGTTGACGCATCATCACGCACACATTCTCCCCCCGAATCATCCAAAAGCAACAACAAGAGCGCAATTAACTGTGCAGTGGACGATGCAACAGCAACACATCAGATGTCACAATCCGCTGAGTTCCTCGCCCGCTACTTGGGAGTTGGCTGTTAAAATCAGCTTAATAAGGGGGAGGGGACAGGCACAGCAGGGAAGCAACCGGCAGATGGCATACATTCCTCTTCCCTCTCCCCCTACCTCTCCCTACATTATTCTTTCGCAGCTAACGTGGCCTTGAGGGCCGATTTCACGAGAGAGGCTGACAGAGCAGTTGTCTAACAGACCCTTTCCTTTATGAGAACTTGAAGGGCGCCGTTTCTGTTTCACTTTTTTTTTGAGTGCCTTTTTCTTTTCCGTAGGTTAATGAGTTTTAGTTGATATTTTTTTTTTCAGTGAAATACGGCATTGTACGAGACCGACACAAAATTAAAAGAGGAGGTAGCGTCTCTCATCCTCTCGCCCGGCACACACGCTTCACCTTTCTAGTTCAGTGCTGACAGTGCGGAGTTGATTCCATCTACCCCTCATCCAGTCCACGCCGAGACAAAATTAGTAGTTTCTCTTAATACAAATTAAATCTTTTAATTTTTTTTTTTTGAGACGCTATGCGACAATGCGTTTTGCTAAGAAAACACATGCTGCGGTTGCGTGCAGCCTTTGGAAATCCTGGGAAGATTAATTAAAGAGGTCTTATCTTTTGTCTCTTCCTCTTTGAAGACGCGTTCGCTGAACGCTGCTGACACGAGACCGGGTGGTTGCTTTTTTGTTGTTCTGAAACAGCTCGTACACCTCTCTCAGCTGCCACGAACCTGTTTCGACAAGGATGCATTAATCACAGCCGAATTCCGCTTTACCAGAACCCTTCAGGCAAACATGACTCCAGAGAAAAGAGACAAAACAAAGAAAAGCCTCCAAAACGTAAGAACAAAAATAAAAGATAAGTAAACCGATTGCCTATCAATGCCGAATGTTACTTCGTAAAGTCCTCTACTCGTTTTCATTACGAAAAAACAAAGCCTATTCCACTGGTCTCTCTCTAGAGGGTAAAGCATAAAGCTTGAATTCCATAAAAAAACATAAAAGCCAACAATAGCTTAGGTCAATCCATAACAGAGAAAAGGAAAAAAAAAACGGAACAGCTCAGAAAAAAAAAAAAACAGACGCGGTCCTAAATTTCCTTTAAAAAATTCTCATATTTGCTAAGGTCATCAGGAGCACCGTCAAAACAGCTTACTTGAAGCAGCGGCCCTCCAGCACCGGCTTCGGAATCGTGGGGCCCTCCCAGCACAGGTAGTCCGTGATCTTCTCCTTCTCCGCCTGCACGTCCTTGATCTCCTCCCAGTCGAACAGCTCCGTGTCCACCACCTCGCTCACGATCTCCGGCATGCCCTTGCCGCGGAACACCCACATGCCCACAAGGTCGTGCTGCTTGTCCTCGCCGATGATCAGCGCGATGCCGAAGGCGTACTTGCGCACGTGCTCCATGCGCTGGAACCAGCCGCGCACCAGGTTGGCCGTCATGAACTGCATCTTGTTCTCCTCGTTGTACTTGTAGCGGCACCAGTAGCACGTGTAGCCCTCGGCGTCGTAGTTGGCGAAGAAGTACGGCGCCGCGACGGTGCGGGTGTCCGTGTTGCTGTACTCGCGCTTGAAGGCGTCGAGCACAAAGCTGCTGGCCGGCAGCGCGTCCAGCGGGTTGGCCTTCTTCTCCTCCTTCGCGGGCTTCTCCTCCTCCGCCTCGTCCTGGTGGTCCGCCTCCTTCGCCTTCTTCTCCGCCTTGGGCTTCTTCTCCTCGGCCTTCTTCGGCGCCTTCGCCGGACCGAAGGTGGCGCCCCACTGCTTCAGCACCTCCACCGTCTTAGGCTGCTGCATCACCGTGTTGTACAGGCGGTAGACGTTCTTGAACTTCTTCGCAAGAGCCTCGCCGTGCTCCGTGCTGGCGCGGTACGCCCACTGCAGGGCGAACGCGATCGAGATGTCGGCGATGGTCATGCGCTCACCCACGAGGTACGTGCGCGTCTCCAGCCACAGCTCCAGGCCATTCAGACTCTCCTCCAACGGCGGAAGTGCATCAGGGGCGAGAGGGGCACCCAGGAAGAACGCCATCAGGAAGGGAACCGTGTTCTTGTCGATCTCGGTCGCGGCGAAGTCCAGCCACATGTCCACCTGGCTGCTCTCGAACGGGGAGGCACCGTAGAGCTTGGCGCCGCTCTTCTCGCTGCGTGCGATGTGGCGCATGATGGCGTTGGACTCGAAGATGGCCCCCTCCTCTGTCTGCATAGCGGGGAAGCGCATGCACGGGCTGAGGTTGCGGGCGAAGTCCTCCGTCTCGTTCTCCACACCGTACGTGCAGTACTTCATCTCAACGTCCACACCGGCGAAGGCGGCCGCGACGCAGATCTTCTGCGTACGCGCGTTCTCGGGGTGCTCGCCAGAGTAGAGAGTGTACGGCATCGTTAATTTTTTTTAAAAGAATGCGAAAGGGGGGAAGATAAAAAGGAGGGTTTTTCGTAGCGAAAAATACTGGTGCACAAAATACACAATGATAGTGATGAGCACGCAATCGTGTGTGAGCAATGTGGTGGCGCATTGGGGGCGTGGCGGACAAAAAAGTTGGGTGGGGAATTAAAAGAAGTGAGGGAATGGAGCTGGCGTATGCGTCAGGGAAGAAGCACACAGCGCATATCATATAGCCTTCATCACAAACACACACACACACACACACACACGTGTGTACATGCAGTCGCGCACGCACAGAAGTGCATCGGGTGCCGTTGGCGCTGGTGGTCGCAAAGGATCCTACAGCTCTCAATCTCTCTGTACGCATGATGCAGTGTTCGGCCTGACGCGCTGTAAGGGGCGGGCACTTGGCCGTCCCCCATACAACCTTCTTGGACTGACAGCGGCGTCACGGTGTTGAAGCTCGCGCGGGCACAGCACCCACACATCGACAGCACTTGTTCTTGTTATCTTCTTTCTTCGTAGGTGGGGAACACCCAGCGTGTGTTTAGTGAGAGATGCTGACGCTCAGTGAGCTCAGATAGTACTGAGTGGAACGCCGCACGCTGGGGAGCAGCGCTTCGTAACATGACGGTTGGCGAGCCAGGAATGGTCAGTGACAATCGCGTCCCCGAGTTTCAGCGGTGCAAAGAGCTCAAACGTAGGAAGGGCTTATAGAAGAAAAGCCTTCTGCTCTACCAGCTAAAACCGCATGTCTCACGGGTAAAAAGGAGAAAGGATGTATTCGGTTTATTCATGACAGTTATACAAAAAGATAGTAGCCCCTGAGAGGAGAACAAAAAGAATGACTCGAACAAGTGCTGCGTAGTCACACTGCGCAGGTGTACGCTGGAGCTCAAATGAGTACAGCAACCCGCTGCGTGCGTGGTGCTTCCGGCGCCGCGTAAGGCTGCATTCCTCGCAGCGTGGCGCAACAAGCGCACAGTGGCAAGCGCCATCCACCACGCAGACGGGAGTCACGCGGGCTTACTTGAAGCAGCGGCCCTCCAGCACCGGCTTCGGGATCGTGGGGCCCTCCCAGCACAGGTAGTCCGTGATCTTCTCCTTCTCCGCCTGCACGTCCTTGATCTCCTCCCAGTCGAACAGCTCCGTGTCCACCACCTCGCTCACGATCTCCGGCATGCCCTTGCCGCGGAACACCCACATGCCCGCAAGGTCGTGCTGCTTGTCCTCGCCGATGATCAGCGCGATGCCGAAGGCGTACTTGCGCACGTGCTCCATGCGCTGGAACCAGCCGCGCACCAGGTTGGCAGTCATGAACTGCATCTTGTTCTCCTCGTTGTACTTGTAGCGGCACCAGTAGCACGTGTAGCCCTCGGCGTCGTAGTTGGCGAAGAAGTACGGCGCCGCGACGGTGCGGGTGTCCGTGTTGCTGTACTCGCGCTTGAAGGCGTCGAGCACAAAGCTGCTGGCCGGCAGCGCGTCCAGCGGGTTGGCCTTCTTCTCCTCCTTCGCGGGCTTCTCCTCCTCCGCCTCGTCGTGGTGGTCCGCCTCCTTCGCCTTCTTCTCCGCCTTGGGCTTCTTCTCCTCGGATTTCTTTTGGGTTTTCATCGGCCCAAATGTTGCGCCGTACAACTTCAGCACCTCCACCGTCTTGGGCTGCTGCATCACCGTGTTGTACAGGCGGTAGACGTTCCTGAACTTCTTGGTCAAAGCCTCTCCATGTGGAACGTTGAAGCGGTACACCCTCTGCATATTAAAGGCAACGGAGATGTCGGCGATAGTCATGCGCTCCCCCACGAGGTACGTGCGCGTCTCCAGCCACAGCTCCAGGCCATTCAGACTCTCCTCCAGCGGCGGAAGTGCATCGTCGGGCACAGCAGCCGCCTCCATATAATTCTTTACAAAGGGAAGGTTGTGGATTTCAATCTCGGTCGCGGCGAAGTCCAGCCACATGTCCACCTGGCTGCTCTCGAACGGGGAGGCACCGTAGAGCTTGGCGCCGCTCTTTTCGTTGCGTGCGATGTGGCGCATGATGGCGTTGGATTCGAAGATGCAACCCTCTTCTGTTTCCAGCGAAGGTAGACGGTTGCATGGTTGACAGCGGCGAGCAAAAGCCTCACATTCGTGCTCTGTACGGCCGAGCTGCCAGCGGTATTGGAGGGGGTAGTCGGCTAACGCTGCCGTGAGGCTCACTTTCTGAGCACGTGCGTTCTCTGGGTTAAGACGGCATGTGAGAGTGTGCGCCATTGTACTGATTCAATCGACAACGGTTTAAGGGTTTGAGAGGTTGAAAAAAGAAAAAAAAGAGAAGCAATGTTAACTATGTCTGAATAGCTGATAGCTGCAGAGGTAGATGCTTTTATTGTTAGCTATAGCGTTCGCACGCAGATGAGATATAATTGCAGTGTGCTGGGACGCGACAAGGCGATAAAGAAGGAAGATATAGAGATGAGGCCTTGAGTTTTATCGAGACAACCAGGAGTTGAAAAAAAAGTTATTGGAGCTTGAGAGATGAAGGAGATATGGCGCACCTGGTGCAACGAAAACTCGAAGGAGAGTGAGATGATAGTTGGAAAGAAATTTGGTGCTTTCAGAGAGTTGAAGGTAGGGTAAGCGGACAGAAGAAGATGTTGCACAGGATTAAAAGAGGGAGAGAAAAATAAATAAAGAGTACATCGCTATCGGGGTTTGGTCCTCACTTCCTCTTGACGCATTAACATATATATATATATCTTTTTTTTTTTTTAATTTGATTTTCCCTGGCAGCTTCTCTTCTTCCGTCTTTTTATTCATCTTCTCCTTATCGTTTCTCAATGAGAAACGAAGGCGTTTTTTGGGGGTTTTACCAGGAGCATCATCGCATGACAAAGTAATTAGAGCACTCTGAAACTGAAAAGATCCTTTGAGATGATAAAGAACATTGTTTCGTGAGTCACTCTACGCTCTTCGCATGTGATTTCCCCCCTCCATCTAAGCCAAAGCCATTCGGAGGAGGGTCGTTATCCCATTGAAAAAGACGTACCTGCGTCATGTCATTCCACTGCTCGAACAGCACTTGACGATCACAAGAACGCCGTCAGCATGGCATAGGTGATCGATCGGCGGCAAAGGCTCCTGATAGTGCGATGTCGCATCTCGCAAGCGCTGTTTTCCTCATGGAACTACAGACAAAAAAGGCGCTGGCGTCCATTCGAGCGAGCTCCAGCTCAGGTCCACGTCCAGGGTGTTATCGGCGTTGCTGCTATTTGATTTGCTGAGAGGTTGCTCCTCAGGCAGGGCTTGATCAGAAAAAAAAGAAAGAAAAGCTTTCGCTGGAGATCATGATCGCTACGCCATGCGAACGCAAAAACAACGCGTACAACGAGAAATTGAAAGTTCAAACGTAGAATAAATTTTAAGTTGCTTCTTCTTTTTTTTTCTTTTTCGCAGAGGCATCTGATACGATGTATTTTTTCAGATGGAGAACATGCGATTGTTTCATCTTCCACTCCTCGTGTAGCGCTGTTTGCCCTCTTTGCTGGACGAACCAGCTTTGTCTTTGACCTTAAAAATCAAATACCTTTTTAGGGGAAAAAAAACCCGGAAAGTGTTTAGAGTATGTTA
Organism: Crithidia brevicula; assembly: GCA_030849845.1. Taxonomy (NCBI): domain Eukaryota; phylum Euglenozoa; class Kinetoplastea; order Trypanosomatida; family Trypanosomatidae; genus Crithidia; species Crithidia brevicula. The sequence goes on from JASAOD010001924.1 coordinate 20,826, forward strand.
AAAAAAAAGAAAAGGAAGACACTGGAGAAACACAACAATATCATGTTTCATTGTTGTTGTTGGCGGAGGAAACATCGTCTATAGAGGAGGACACCCGGTAGAGCACATACAGGGAAAAACACATATTTAAATATATAAAATGAGGCTTACCTGTTGTGACTTCGTCCTCTCCTCCGATTGCACATGTTGTACCTGCTACCATCATACGTGAAAAGAGAATTCGTATATAAATAAATTTAGAGCATAACGGTTTGCTGTGGCAAGGCCAACCCCATATTTTTGATTTCGGGCCTTGCCTTTTAGCAACAACCTGACAAGACTCACTGTCCACGACCAGTGTCTGTCACGTGTTACAAAGGGTGAAAGAGAGTGGTAAGGCGGGGTGACTACGACAGAAAAAAAAAAGCTCCAGCTGTAAAACGCATCGACTCCTGTGGACCACGTGAACCGAAGCGACGGGCTTACTTGAAGCAGCGGCCCTCCAGCACCGGCTTCGGGATCGTGGGGCCCTCCCAGCACAGGTAGTCCGTGATCCTCTCCTTCTCCGCCTGCACGTCCTTGATCTCCTCCCAGTCGAACAGCTCCGTGTCCACCACCTCGCTCACGATCTCCGGCATGCCCTTGCCGCGGAACACCCACATGCCCACAAGGTCGTGCTGCTTGTCCTCGCCGATGATCAGCGCGATGCCGAAGGCGTACTTGCGCACGTGCTCCATGCGCTGGAACCAGCCGCGCACCAGGTTGGCCGTCATGAACTGCATCTTGTTCTCCTCGTTGTACTTGTAGCGGCACCAGTAGCACGTGTAGCCCTCGGCGTCGTAGTTGGCGAAGAAGTACGGCGCCGCGACGGTGCGGGTGTCCGTGTTGCTGTACTCGCGCTTGAAGGCGTCGAGCACAAAGCTGCTGGCCGGCAGCGCGTCCAGCGGGTTGGCCTTCTTCTCCTCCTTCGCCGGCTTCTCCTCCTCCGCCTCGTCCTGGTGGTCCGCCTCCTTCGCCTTCTTCTCCGCCTTGGGCTTCTTCTCCTCGGCCTTCTTCGGCGCCTTCACCGGACCGAAGGTGGCACCCCACTGCTTCAGCACCTCCACCGTCTTGGGCTGCTGCATCACCGTGTTGTAAAGGCGGTAGACGTTCTTGAACTTCTTCGCAAGAGCCTCGCCGTGCTCACCGGTCGTACGGTAGACCCACTGCAGGGAGAACGCCATCGAGATGTCGGCGATGGTCATGCGCTCACCCACGAGGTACGTGCGCGTCTCCAGCCACAGCTCCAGGCCATTCAGACTCTCCTCCAGCGGCGGAAGTGCATCAGGGGCGAGAGGGGCCCCCATGAAGAACGCAGCCCTGAATGGAATCGTGCCCGCGTCGACCTCGGTCGCGGCAAAGTCCAGCCACATGTCCACCTGGCTGCTCTCGAACGGGGAGGCACCGTAGAGCTTGGCGCCGCTCTTCTCGCTGCGTGCGATGTGGCGCATGATGGCGTTGGACTCGAAGATGAACCCTTCGTCCGTTTCCAACGTAGGCAGGCGCTTGCATGGGTGGCAGTTGCGCGCGTAGTCCTCCGTCTCGTTGTCCACGGAGAAGTTGAGGACGTGAATGGGGAGGTCCACACCGGCGAAGGCGGCCGCGACGCTCGCTTTTTGAGCCCGGGCAGCCTCGGGGTGCGTTACGGTGTGGAGAGCGAACGGCATCGTTAGTTTTTTCTTTTTTTTAAAGAATGCGAGAAAACAAGTACTATTGAGGTTTACTCGGTAAATGACGCTACACGTTACCTGATGAGTGAGGCTGGCAGGAAAGTGGAAAGAATCGCAGAGTTCTTTATGAGAATGAAACAGTTGGAAAGTGGAAAAGAAAAAAAAATAGTGACGAGGCAGGTAGAACGTGAAGTGTTGAGCACCAGAGAGGAAAAAAAGAATATAGAGGGAAACGGTGTATGTTGGGCAATGAGATGTGAGCACGAGTTGTGAGGTGAGCAAAACGGAAAGTTGACAAGATAGAGTGGCACTCCTCAGGGCAAGCAGCAGCGACGGCGCAAAACGAAGATAGAAACACACACACACACACACACACACACACACACTATAACCATAGCGCGGATATGGGGAAGACGTGGCGCGCACACTTCTCTACTTCCCCGGTACGCTCTTATGTGGTGAAATGAGACGGTTTGCTGCCCTAGAGATCGGGTTGTGAGAGTGGGGAGCAAACAAGCATAGGCTTTTTTTTTTTCGCTTGCAGGCCTCTCTTTGTCTCCTCCCAGATGAACAGGTGCGGAACCAGCTGGACACTTAGCTGTATTGTTGCGAGTGACACGACAGGGGGGGGGGGGGGCACTCATCAGTATTAAGCAGACCTACCGCCATGCTGTTTCCTTTCTGTTTCGTGGTGTGTTTGTGACCCTGGTAGTTTCTTTTCCAGTGAAGAGAAGCATAGACAAACAACAACAAAAAAAGACTAAGACAACAATCTATAGATGGTGAGCAGCACCATCACAACAAAAGAATAGGAAAACTAAAAAAAGAAACAGAAAAACACATACAATACAGAAGACCGCCTTTTTAGATGCGCAGATGGTCAGAGAAGTAAAGAGAGAGAGAGAAAGGAGGTTGACGTGATAAGAAGTGTCTAGTAATAATCTTTTTTTTTTTTTAATGGTCTTCTTTCATCGTCTTTTCTCTTCCTTCCAAGCCGCGGAGCTAGGTTTGTAATAATTTTTTTTAAAACAAACTTAACGACACCAATGAAAACGTCACGATGACTGCATCCGCATTAACAACAACAACAACAAAAAAAAGAAACAGTATTGCCGAGGGATAAAGAAGCCGGATTTTTTGAGATAAAGCTCTCCTCAATAGTAGTAGGAAACGGCACGTTATGTGAAGTTTCCTTCAGGCATTAAACAGCAGGACGTAGCTTTGTCCCTTTTTTTTCAGATAAACAGACGAAAAGGCTTTTGCACGAGAAACAAACAAAACAAACAAAGAAAAGAAAAATCAAGGTGAGAATACAAATAGGGTGAAAAACTTAGAAAAGTGAAGCTTATTCTAGAAAAAAAAAGAACGCTCAACAGCGTACCAATACTGACGGCCGTCATCTCTATCAAAAGCGCGCGCGGCTGCTCGGGGGCAACGCTCCTCATGCCCGCCTTGGCGGTGTGGTGAGCGCCGGCGTGGCGCCCGCGCCAGTTTGCTGCGCATCGAAGACGCCCTGGTAATACGCCTCCATCATGTCGCGCCAGCGCGCAAACATCTCGTACGACGCCCACGGGTCCGCCGAGGCGTCCGCGGAGCCGGGCATGCCGCCAGGGAAGGCGTGACGCGCTGTGGCAGCACCGTTGATGTGGTGGCTAGCAGGCAGAGCAAGAGAGGGGGTCGTGGATGCCTGTGGCGGACGGTGCTGTGCTGCGGGAACAAAAGGCTTTGCGTGCACGCTCATCTGCGGTGGCAGTGGCGCGCTGCTGCTGCTGCTGCTGGGCATGCTGGGCTGCGTGTCCGCTGCGCCAGGCACAAAGGGCGCCGCGTCATAGCGAATGGCCGTGCGCTGCGGTGGTGTGGCACTATCGCGGCTTTCCCCCCCAACTACGGTGCCCGCAGCGTTCGGTCGGCCCGCCGCTCCGCCTGGGACGAAGGGCGTCGCCTTGTAGTTGAACTTCGTCTTGGTAGGCGTGGAGCCCTCCGCGGCGACGGCAGGTTGTTGCCTCGGCACAAAGGGCTTTGCCGCAAGATTGAAGGCCGTGGCGGCCGGTGCCGTGGCAGAAGGCGTGGCCGACTTTATCTCTCCGTTCTCCGGCGCTGGTGATGCGGCGGTGCTACGTGCCGTGGGAGCGGCTCCCGCCTCCGCCTCTGCATCATGACTCGTGCGCTGAGGCGTAAAGAGGGTCCGGTGGGACGCCGCAGAGGTCCCATCTGGGGCGTCGAGACTCGCCGTCGGCGGCGTCGAGGCCGTCGGTGGGATCTGCGGCGCCGGTGAGTCGCCCGTGGCAGCATCGTTGCTCTGCTGCTGCTGCTGTTGCTTCTCCATGCGCTGCTTAAAGTCATTCTGCACATGACGCAGAACCGCGCGCTCGGCCTGCGAGACATCTACCGTGGTCGGCGCGGGCGGGGCGTTGCTGGTGGTGGTGCGCGAGTCCTCGCCACGGCTGTGCGTGGGTTGGGTGAGCTGATTGCGGATCATGCTGAAGAGCTCCTGCATCTCGCGGTCCTCCTTTGCCTCTGCAGGCGTACTTGCCGTCCCACTGTAGGGAGATGACGACGGGGGCGGGAGAATGGGAAAGGCTCCTGGGAAGGGCGAGGGCATCAGACGTGACGCCACGTTGTGGTTCTCGTTGACGGAGGCACTCTGGCCGCCGCGTCCGCGACGTGCGCCGGCGGAGTCAGAGGAGGACCGCGATGTCGGGCCTGAGAGCCACCCCACCGGCGGTGCCACCGGCTGATGCTGTGAGAAGACGGTGAGGTGAGCGTAGGGGTTTGGGTAGCCGTAGGCCGCCATGGTTGACGCGAAGGCGGCGGCGGCGGCGGCCTCATCCTCCACACCATTCCCGCTCGCGATCTCCGCCATCGCACGCCACTCCGCGAGCCTTCGCATCTGTTCGTCGTAGGAGAGCGTGGCGGGGAGGGCTGATGGGTGTTGCGGACGCTGTTGCGTGTTGACGCTCGGTGCAGGTTGCGTTGCGGTGGCAATGGAGGGGAGCGGGTTCACCGCTACACCACCTACCCGCACGGAAGGCATCGCGTGCCCGATAACAGCCTGTGGGGCACCAGCAGACGCGTTGGTTGTGTTATTGGCAGATTGCCCTACTGCTGCTGCTGCTGCCTGCACCTGTCTCAGCTGCTCTCGCTGCTGTTCGTGCAGCTTCAGCTGCTTTAGGCGATTGATGAGCACCATAATGACCTGCTGCACATACTCGCGGCGACGCGAGGCATCGCGGTAGGCCTCTGCGTCCATTGCCGTCGGCGCCTCAGCTCCAGACGCGACGTCGCCTTCCTTTGTGGCCTCGCCGGGGCTCGCCACAGAGGAGGACGGGCGGGGCAGCACCCGCACGTGCTGGAAGAGCTCTCGTAGCAGCTCAAGAGATTCCGGCGTAAGGCTGTTGCTTTCGCACAGCTCCATGAGTTGGTTGAAAAAGTTCAACTCGCTTGTTGTGGAGTTGGTGGTGACGGCGGCCTCTGATGGCGTCTCCGACGCAGACTTCGACGCATCGCCGAGGCAGTAGCGCAGGAGGAGTTGGCTAACGGCATCTAAGGCGCCTTCATTGTAGCCATCCGTTGACTGCGCACCGGCTGCACCACCGGTGCCGGAGGCGAGAGGTGACGGCGTGTTCAGTGCGCTGGACGTGGTGCGGTTGCGACGCGCCCGCAACTCCTCTAAGGACATCTTCCCTTTGATGGTGATCGTCTGCGTGGGGGTCGCCATGGCAGACGCCGCTGTGCTCGTGTCGTGCGTGCGCTTCGCCGAGGCACTGTTCAGCGGCGATGAGGCCTTGGCACGCTTGCGCACCGCACCCTTGTGCACTGCCGCCCCTTCTCGCTTTGGGGCTTCGTCATCTCCGTCCTTCGCTGTTTCAGCCGAGGCCTCGGCTGGCGCGGCGTCACTCCCTCCTGGTACTGGAGTTAACACGGCTTTTGATTTGCGCTTCTTGGAGGTGGGTGTGGTGCTCGCGGACTCCGCGGACGGCTCCGCTGTCGCCGCCTTGGGCTTCTTCACCACTTTGGTCGCTTTCACAGGAGGCTGCGACGACGGGGCCAGAAGCCCCTCGCGATGCTGGCGCATCAAGTCAGCGAAGCTGATCCGCACCGCACCGCTCGTCGTCGTCGTTGCATCTGCAGCAGCAGCAGCAGACGGAACAGCGTCGCTGCGTTCCTCAGTAGCCGTATCGGCTGCTTCGCTGCTCTGCTCTGGAGTCTTGCCCGCTGCTACAGAGGCAGCGTCGGTGGCCGGAGCAGCGGGAAGAGGCTTGCCATCCCGGATGGCCTCCGCAATCGCCGACTCCGCCTGCCGCTCGAGGGCACGCCGCAGCCAGATGTTCATCTGACGCACTGGGGGTTTCGACTCTCCCTTTGGTTGTGCTGCAGTAGCGGTTGCTGTTGTTGCTGCTGTTGTTGTGCTTGTCGTGTCCACTGCAGCGTCCTTCGTAGTGTCTGCCGTGTTGCTCGGGTCGGTTGTTGGGGCACTACCATCGCCGTCGTCGTTCTCGCCGCCACCGCCGCTGCGCCAGTGCATGAGACGGTTGCGCCATCCCCACAGGCCGCCATCCTTTGAGCTCGCTGCGGTAGAGGCGGATGGTCGCTCTCCAGCTTCCTGATTTGCATGCGCTGCAAGTGCTGAGGTCGCCGTTGCCGTCTCGTCCGTAGATGACATCTTTTTCTTTTTCCAAATGATCGTACTCCTCTCTTTTGTTATGTTTATGTTCTTAAACACGGTTTTCTTCCTGAGGAATTTCTTCTTTTTCTGATCCAGCTGAGATGTCCAGCAGAAAAGGCACGCATGCATATCCCGTTGTCAGCGTTAATTTTTTTTTTAATTTCCCAGGAAACAGGTAACGTAAAGGAAGAGTTGAACGGTAGGCAAAGAAGCGAGGTGATGAAGGAATTGTAAGAGGGAAGAAAGCCCTCCTATGAGAGGAGCATCAGCATGAGAAGACGCACGAACACACACACACACACACGCACATGAGATTCTAGGTGCGCAGGTGCTGTCAGTGATCATGAAAAGCGAACCGAAAATGAAGGAGCAAGGGGGAGCCAGCGGCACATATCAGATAGCGCTGTTCCCATTTCGCACCGCGTCATGAAAGTGTGCTTGTGCGCTAACCTGCCATATTGTTTTCATGGCTGCGTTAGGTGCGGCAGCTGATGTTATGCAACACTAACGGATGTCAACTATTAAAATTGTTATTATTCTTCATAAGGTACATCACTAGAGAAGGCAGCGCGGTTGCATTTCACATCACGAATGGTTCCTTTTTGTTGTTGTTGTTATCTTTGATTTAACGTGGCGCGCAGAAACAAAAACGGCCCAGCGAAACCCTTTCCAGGAGCTGAGAGGAACAAAACGGGGAGAAAAGACGCAAAGCGGTAGAGCTCTTGGTCGCACAAAATCGTACTCATGTCAACGCAAGGCCAAGCGAAGAAAAAGACAGCGACATTTAGCAAAAAGAGATAACTACAACAACCAAACAACAAAGGGACTAGCAATGCACCCGTACGATGACAAGATCACAAAGAAAGATCAAAAAGATCAACAGCAACTAACATTCAAACACTTCTATGCCGAACACGCAAAGAAAAGAAAAGCTGCCCGTCTGCACAAAAGCACAACGTAGCCGGAGGGGATGCAAGATCACCAGAACGAAAAGAATGTATTGCCTCAAGGTTAGTACTGGCTGCGCTGCGGTGAGAGCGGCGCCATCGGTGCGACCTCCACCCGGCTTTGCGATGACGCCTCCTCGCCGCGCTCCTCGCCGTCCTCTTCCTCCTCTTCCTCTGCGGAGGAGACACACGGGGCAAACGAAATCGGGCGGCCTCCGCGCTCTTGCCGCCGCAGCTGCACACGCGTCAGCGTCAGCGTCTGCGGTGGACCGTGCAAGGGCAGGGTGCGGTACTGCCAGAACTGCAAGGCGTCTAGGAGAGTGCCCAGCTTCGTGACCTTTGTCCACTGCTCTCGCAGACTGTGCATGCCCCACCGCACCATTCGCGCACGCAGCGACGCGGCCGTTTCCACCTGTTGTCGCAGCGTCCACGCGGGCAGGTAAAACTCCCGCTGGCTCAGCTGGCTCGGCAGCATCCATGCGTAGGCGCCGAGGAGAGGCCGCAGCGGGTCGGGTCGGTGCCGCTTGAATGTGACATACAAGGTGATCCGGTGCACCTCCAGACGCTCGATGAACATGAACGACGCCGTGTTGACGTTGGATGTTGCCGCAGCCGTTGACACCGTTCCCGCACCCACAGCGGGATCGACACCACCTGCCCCAGCGGCGTTGTGTCCGTCCCCGTCGGCTGCTGCACCACCGGTTGCATTGGCAGTGGTGGTGATGGCGCCTGCGAGGCCGTCGCCGGCGCCGCCACGTTGCACCACTCCTCGGTGGTGGCGTACGGTGGTCGATACAAACTGTCGTCGATGACCACCGACGCCCGCCCCTGCGCCGACCAGTCCACCCACACCACGAAGTGGGTGCAGCAAGCCGCCGGCCTTTCTTCGCCTCCCCTCGGACGTTGCGACGGCAGCGAGAGAGCCCGCCATCAGACCTGTGCCCTGTCGCTGCAATTGCACACGCACCCCTTGCACCAGCTGAAGGAGGAAGACACCTTGGGAGACAAAGCCGGTGGTGTTGGCGGCTACGGCGCTGGTGAAGCCTTGTTGTTGTTGCTGCTGCTGCTGCTGCTGCGACGGCTGCGAGGCCGACCGCGTCGTGCGGGAGTGATGTGTGGCAGACTTCTGAGCACTGCTGGCGATCGCTGGTGCGCGCGGAGTTCCCTTGTGAGATGATGAAGGCACTGTTGAGCTGGGTGGAGTTGCTGTGCTCTGCCTGGACGCGGTGCCCCTTCTCTCAACTTCACTGTGGTGTGACCGACTTTCTTTTTTGGCGGTCTTGGTGACTCGCCGAGACGGTCGGATAACCGTCCGCGTTCTGGCAGGTGTGCTACTGTACGATGACGTAGTTGCCTCCGTGTCGCTGCCAGCACGGCTGCTGCTGCTGCTGCTGCTACTGGCGCTGCCGTTGCTGTTCTGCAGCTCCCACGGTGGCTCCTGCAGCGGATGGCTTTTCGCGCTTTGAGCAGCGGTGCGCTGATGTGCTGACGCGTCTGCAGAAGCATTCTCGCTGATGCTGGTGTTTGCGAGTCGTGTGGGCTGCACCGCAGCGGTGTGGTTGCTTTCGTCGTCTTCGTCAACGTCGTCCACCTCGATCACAACGTCACTGGCGCCGCGGCGGCGCAACGCTGTGCTCACGCGACTGATCGCCTGAGAGACTGCCTTTGCGCCAGTCTCGCCGGCTGTCTCCACAGGGATCACCGACCCTTCCGTGTTGCCGGCGTTGGTGAACATAGACGAGGTCTGCGCCGTAGATGAAGCTTCGTCAGGCTGCTGCCGTTGCTGCTGTAGAGCTGGCGCGGGCAACATCATCATCGGCACCGTCGTCGTGGTCTGCGTCATGGACGACTGCTTTCGCAGCCCCAGCAAGACACGCAGGCGGTGCACCTCCTGGATCGCGTCCACCAGCATAAAGTCCGTCAAGATCAACACCAGCGGGGTCAGAACATAGCGCAGCTCCGTGAACCGTGTGACGCCATCGGCGTACTTGAGAAAGTTGTAGCTGAACTCCACGTCGTTCTGCTTCTCCATGGCGAGCAGGAAGGCATCGCTTTGGCCAAAGACGGTGTCCAGAACACGGTTGGTCGCCGCGATGGCGACGCCGGCGGCCTTGGGGATCAGCCTAGCAGCCCTCTCACGTGTGCTGGTCGGAGCAGGGGATGAGGGTGCGGAGCGCCGGGCGGTGGTGCGTCGCGGCCCGCTCGCGCTACGGGGCGAGATCGCGAAAGTTGCTGAACCGCCTGGGCTGGCAGGTGTGCCGCTGGCCGGCAACACCGGTGGCAGCCGCGGACGCGCGCGGTACACAAACACAGTGTTCAGCTTCTCGTCAATCCACTGCATCTGGTGAATGGCAAAGAAGAACGTCTCCGTGTCTTCGGTAGAGAGGCGCTCCAGCTGAACGCCTTCGAGGATGATCGAGAGGAGCAGCGGTGTCGACGTGAAGGCGCCAGAGCTGCCGTAGAGAGACGCATTTCCGCTGTGCGCCAGACCAAGAGAGGCGGTGCTGGAAGAAAAGCCAAACACGCTGCGCTCACGCCGCCGCGCCGCACTCCCGCTTCCTCGGCCACCAACAACAAGCGGAGAACGCAGCGGGCTGCCTTCTGTTGCCATGTTGCGGTGCGCATCTCCGGCGCCTACCGCGATAACCTCGCCTTCTTGCCCGCCTCCGCTCCTTGCAGCAGCGCTCAGGCCTGCCACCGCTTCGCCCCCTACACCCGCCGCCGCGGCGCCAAGCGGGGCTGTCGCGTTCATGGCAGCCGCCACACCAGCGCTCACCTCTGCGATCCAGCTGAGTTGCACCATCGACACCTGCAGGGAGAGCACGGCAGAGGTGCGCCAGGAGTCGATGGAGGCGTAGAGCGGGATGGCGGACTCAGTCACCACGATCGTGACGCGCGTTTTCTCCAAATTAGCGTAGCCGCGCACAAAGAAGGAAAAGGGCGTGTGCGGGACGTCGTCGCTCTTGACCTCTGTGGGCCATGGGTGCACCTGCTGCGCCTCGGCAACTGCCTCTGCCTGGGCAGCGGCCTTCATGTCCTCGTGATAGGTTACCTGACACTCTCCCGCGCTGAAGTCCACGTCGAACCATCGCCCCTTGAAGCCCAGGATGTGCACGCGAATTCGGTGCTCCTGCCGCGCGTCCTCCCAGAGAAAGAAGCGATTTTGGCAGGCCGGGATGCGATTTCGTCGGCGGCTGCCCTGCTGCCGCGCCATCACCGTGTTCCGCGCAGTGCGGTTCTGCAGGAGGATCTTGGTGCCTTGGATGGGCTGCAGTAACACCGTGAGGACGTTTTGGGAGTTTTGCACTTCGACAGCGATGCGGCCTGTAATAACTGCGTCGGTCGCGTAAACGTCGTATGGCTCTAACCACGTGGGATGCGGGAAGACGGGCCGCTGTACAACGAGCTCGCCGCCGAGGCACACCGCCATCTGCTTTCCTGGTGCGCGCGGGGCAGCCCACAGGTTGAAGGTGGCCTCTCCTGGGCGGTCCACGTCCATGTAGGGCGTCAGGTGTGACTCATAGTAAGCGGCAACGTCGCGGCGCTCGGCTTTGCCGTCCTTCGCGATGGACCTGATGGACGTGACGGAGGGCAGGACGCCTTCGAGGACGTCCTGCACGCAGAATTGGTTCCCTTCTATCGGTCCCACGCAGCTCACGTGGTACTCCCCCGCGTTCAGCTGCACCGTGGCTAGAGAGGTGAGCGTCGAAACGTTATCGTCCGCCTGACGCAAGACTTGATTGTGCTTTGGCGACTGTGCACCTGTGCCATTGGTAGGAGCCGCGAGCTGGCTCTCCGCCTCCTGCATCTGCAGCTGTCGCCGCTTCTTCTTCGCCTCCTCCATTGCCTTCGCCAGGCCGGGAAAGCGAAAGTAAATGCGCAGCCGCTTCTGCGTGTTGTTGTAAAAGACCCAGCGTGGAGTGATCTGCAGCACCATGGGCCGCCCTTCCTGCGCGTTGGGGAAGAGGATGGAGTAGTTGCAGCTGCGCTGGATGCCAAGACGCGACAGCGCCGAGACGAAGACGCCGGTGGAGCCGACGTCAATGGGCACGGCGCCGGACCATCCTCCATCTAACCCGATGGCGAAGAAGCCCTGCGTGAAGTCGGTCAGACGGCAGCCGATGAGGAAGGGTTCGCCCTGTGAGGGGATGATGCCAGTGGTGCTGTTCTGCCCGGGACACAGGCGCCGCGTGAAAACGCTGTCGCTCATCAGCAGCGGGTACTCGGTCAGGTTGTAAACCCACAAGGCGACAGAAAGCACCACCGTGCGTGGCATGACGCTCACCTGCACGTAGAACGTTCGCCCGTGAGTGTCGTGCAGACACAGCATACGAGGATGGCCATCCACGGCGTCGCGTAAGTGGGTCACGACGGGCACGAGGTCGGAGGTGATGAGGGTGTCGCCTGTGCTCTGGCTGAAGGACAGACCCAGCACCAGGTTGCTGCGGTAGGTGCAAAAGTGCAGAGGGAGGGCGTGCTGGTGCGGCAGAGCGTCGTGTGCGCCGAGCGTTACAAGGCTGCGGTGGAAGCGCTCGCGCTCGTGCCGGCCACGATCCACGTACGGCGCCGTCCACGGCGCAAGAAGCATCGCCTCGTCGGGGGTCTGCGGACCCGCCGCAGGGTCCTGCTGGAAGACAGCCACGCGCACCTTGACGCCGAGGTGGTTCACCAGCGTGAGACGGGGGTAGAGGGAAATGTGCTTGATGAGGTTGTCAGAGGAGTAGGTGATCACGACGAAGAGGGCTAGCTGGCGCCGATCCTGGTCCTCGAAGGTGCCGGTGTCGGCGGCGATGGCAGCGGTAGGCACGGTCGGCGACACAGCGGCGTCTGACGGCAGCGCCGACCGGGGGGCGACGAGGTTCAGTGAGAGGAAGCGTCCGCTATCGAGGTCGCCAAGGACGAGTCGTGTCTCGTACCAGCGAGTGGCAGCGGCACCGCCTATGATCCTGTTGCTGCCTGCACACCCATCCATTTCGTCCTGTTCACTATCCCTGCTGCTCTCGCCATCGTCCGCACCCGTTCGCGCCTCCTGTGTTGTGGATACCCAGCGCGCAGAAGGGCAGCACACACGCAAAATCACCTCATCGTGCTCGTGTTCGTCCTCTAATGGTAATCGCCAGCCGGGAGGCACCGCGACGGGTGCCGCTGCGCTCATCGTAGGGGTGGGGGCAGCAGCTGCCAAAGACGGTGAGCGCAGCTGCAGAGTGCAGCCAGTCTCATTCAGTAAAGAGCTGCGGGCCTGTACGCGCACCACCAGAAGATCGCCATCGCCGTCACCGCCGTCAGCCGTGTTCGTCGTTGTCGCGTGGCTGCTTTGACGGGGAAGCCACGAGGAGGGCTGCTGCTGGTGCCGGTGCTGCGTGCCACCGTGACCAGCATGGTAACGGCGATGAGTGGAGTGGGGCAGCGGCACGCTAGAAGTGGGAGAGCCTATGGGTGATCGCGGGCGTGGATGTGAGTGCTGGTGCGCAGTCTGGGTAAAGTTGCCGGAGCTCCCGCTGAAAGCACGCGAGCGGTCGTCCGCCAGCGCTGCGTCGCCGCCAGTGGCCAAGTCGACGTGGACAGACGACGGGCCACGCGACAAAGGTGGAGAGGCGGGACGGGAAGTCATCGCTGCGGCTGGGGCACGAGCCTGCCGGCTGTCCCGTCTCTCAGGACCGAATTGGCCGCTGCCATGGCTGCTACCGCTGCTGCCCACCTCACCGGGGGCCACAACGATCGGATATCGCAGACTCTCCGCCTCCTCCTCGGGATCCACGCAGGTGAGTGCCAAGGCGAAAGTTTGAATCTTGTAGTGGCTGAAGTCGCTGCCATCCGCGACGTCCAGCGAGCACCGGCGGGCATCAGACGTACCACGACCACTGGCGGTGTTGCTGGAGAGGGGCGTGCTGGTTGCCGTGGCGGCCGGGCGTGCAACTTCCACCCGCGCTGCCGTGCGCACTGCCACAGGGCGGGCCATACCGTACTGCAAAGAGGTGAAGGGAAACCAGTTCAGCGCGGCCTGCTCGGGGAGTGCAACGCCGTGCTCATCGTCTTCCGCGTCGCGCTTTACGGGCACTCGCTTTGACACCGCCGCTGGCGTGGTGGTGGAGCGCGTGGCCTTCACCGCCTTCGCTGCTAGGTCTGTCTCGCCCCTCGCGTTCAGCACCCACGTTCCTGTATCCTCGTCCCACTCCACGCAGCCGACAGGGAAAAAGGTCAGCACAAGCGACCGCGCGCGCCGGTAGGAAATGAAAATGTCCGTAGCAGAGGCTGGGGCGAGACGGTAGATCTCCTTGCACCTCCAGACCATCGGCACCGCCTCCTCACCCTTCGCAGCTCGCGCATGCACCAGCGGCGATGGCCCGTCGCCCTTACCACCGACCGCAGGCGAGAACAGCGGCGCCACCGCCTCCCGCTCGCAGATGCCAGCGAAGAGGGTGCGTCGAAAGCTGTTCAGGAGACGGTGGGTGGCCATGCTGGCCGTCCCCGGAGCGCCGCCTGGTGCGCCGCCTGCCAGCCCGTCCGCCCGGGCGTATCGCGAGGAGGCTGCGGACTCTGTGAAGGCGGGCTCAACGGCAACGGAGGGGGAGGAAGGGTCTCTGACCGCACTCGCAGCGCCAACAGCTGGAGGGTGAACGCAGCGCCGAGATATTCGTGCATTTTCTTCTGCCGAGTCGCCGGTGCTTGTGTCGCTGCTACTGTCGCCGCTGCTGCTTTCACTGCCCCCACTGCTGCTAATGCTACTACTGCTGCTGCGTTTGCTTGTCGTTGCGCTCAACGCATGACTGTCTGACCTGTCGAGCAGCGCGACTCCCTCAGGGTCAACACTGAAGGGCACAGAGAGGTCGACAGCAGTGGCGGTTCGCTCGCCCGTCGCTACCATGGCCGCGGCTGCCAAGCGCTTTTGCAGGCTGACAGTGAGTAGCTTGAGCTGGCGCGATATGTACAACAGCTTCGCCACGATCAGGTGCGAGCACTGAACGTGTATGCCCTCCACATTGAAGAGCACGTGTCGATTGCTGCTGTGACGTGAGACAGATTGGGTGAGAGACCAGGTGAGTGCCGCACTGGGCAGCAGAAATGCATCCCAACGGCCACGACCGTAAACCTGCATGCTGGCTTTCTGACAGCGTACACGCGACGTGCTAGTCATTGCAGAGGTAGAGGTGCGGCGCAGCATGATATCCTGGACACACAGCTGCAGAAGTGGGTAGCGATGGTCACTCACGGTGAGCTCGATGGTAGGGGTAAAGACGGCCCACGAGAAGCCGCGGGTCTGCGACTGTCTATTCCGACGCTGGCGAAGACGACCACTGCGTTTTTCTGCTTGCTGGACTTCGTTCTGCTCCTTGTGCTGCGCAGCGCCGCCGCTGGTCTCGATCGGTTCATTCGCGTCCCCGCCGAGCTTTCCTGCCGTGGCGGCCACGTTGCCCTCGCTCCGTCCACTGCGCCGCGAAGTGGCAGAGCCCTGAATAGCCGCGAGCGGATCGAGAGCCGCGTGCTGCCCGCTCTCCTGCCGCGACAACGCGGGTGGCCGGGGATGCACCGCTACATCTACCTGACCACTTCGACTCAGGTGCTCGTTCACGTCTATTCGCAGGCTCTCCCCTACGAGATCCCGACACGGCTTCACACCCTGCACAGGGGACTGGTGTGAGAGGTTGTGGCGCATTCGCATTTCTTCGCCATCGTCCTCGCTGCCCTTCTCGTCGTGCTTTTCTCCCTCAATACTGTCCTCCTCATCTTCGCCGCCTCTTGCGCTGCCGTCTTCGTCCACTTCGTCTTCACCGTCGCGCTGTGCCGCGTAGAGGTCCACCGGCGCCGTCGCCTTCCAGGCCAGCGTCTCCTCTACCAGCTCTAAAAATTCCTTCTCCACGCGACTGTGTGTGAGGTACTTGGCGTACGACCGCACCGCCTGCACCTCGCCGGCGTACGTAGAGAGGAGCAGCAGATCGGCACGGCCGAGGTCAATTTGCGCGGGTCCTAACGAGACGGCGTGGTGGCGGCCGTTGTTGCTGCATACACTAACGTCTACAGGGGCCAACACCGCCGTGCTGGCCGTCGTAGTCGTGGCATCATAGATGGACTCCGAGGTCACTGATAAGCCAGTGCAGCGCAGGTCATCTCGCAGCAGCACCCCACCACACATGCTCATCCACAACTCCGCCGCGGTGCTGATGTGCACCTGGCGGCTTTCTTGACGCGGCTCCAGGATGAGGGAGACGCGTGGCAGCACGAGGTGAACGCTGCGATGAGTCAACGGAGCCGATGCCGCCGGTACGTCAGAGGTAGCTTTGGCCGTCTGCGCCAGTCGCACGGAGGCTTCGCCGAGGTCCCCCGGTTTCGCCTTCCTCGATGGCGTGGAAGAAGGCCCTGAGAAACGTGCCTCCGGCTGCCCAGCCGGCGTCGCGGGTTGTGGAAGGAACGGGGTGCTGCTCGCTGTTGGCGACGCTGCCTTTGCAGCCCCTTCGCCTTCCTTCACAGATGCGTTGGCAGGCTCGTTAAACCCGAGACGCACGTTCGTGCACTCAAGGTAGCTGCCTTCGCCGATGGCCATGAAAGGCAGCAGCACCGCCTCCACGCCGGTGTTTCCTTTGCTGTCCCACAGGGAAGGATTCCACAACCCCAGCGGCACTTGGACGCGCCCACTCCCTACAAAGCGCACGGTGAGGCCACCCTGGATGACCATGACGGTGCGCTGCAGGCCTTCTGGCTGGAGCAGCAGCGCCTCGTCGAGGATGACACTGTGGCCGTTGAGCAGCACCGTCATGAGATTCGTGTTGTGGTTTGAAAAGAAGAAAACCAGGCCGTTCCGCGAGAGGGTGATGTCGTGCTCCAGGGACCAAACGGCGTCGCGCGCCTCGTGGATGCGCAGTCCACGGCCGGGCCTCCACTTCAAGAGGGACGCAGGCTCCGCCACTGGGGAGCCAGGGGCTGCTGCCTCCTCGCATTTGGTGCCTTCGCTTGCGGTTGCAACGCCGTCGACCTGCGCGGCGTCCTCGGCCCCGGCGTCCACCGACGAGCGTGTGCCCCAGAAGGCTACCCACTTCTCCTTCTCCTCCGCCGCCGCGCGCAGGGCCGCCACGGGCTGCTCCACCAGACAGCTCAGCCAGGCACGCAAGGCTGTCGCGCTGATGTCCACCGTGATGGCATCGACGCGGCACCCGACCTCGCCTAGCATGACCACTGACCGACCACCTGCCGAGCCGCCCGTCGCCTTGGAGGCTGCCAGGGATGATGAGCAGGGGCGTCCGCTTCCGCGTCGCACCGGCGAGCGCGTGTTGCCTCCCGCCGCCGCTCTTGCGGTAGAAGCAACTGATGCGCGCCGGTATGCTGCCTCGGCAGCACTTGTTCCCGTGTCTTGACGAGACGCGACGTTTGACCCTTCGGAAGAAAAGGCCACTGTTGTCTTGCTCGCCGTCGTGGCTGCCGCAGCGTCGGTGGCCGCATTTACCTCTGGACTCTGCCTCGTTCGCGGGGCGGCGCTATCGAGGTCACGGGCGACCGTCTTAGCCGCTGCCGCCACGGACGGATAGGCGACGCTGGACGTCGGCACGTACACCTCCACCTGCTCCACGGCGAGCAGCGGGCGTGCCGGACTCTTCACACTTGTGCACACGCAGGAATCCATCACGATCGAGCGGGCATCCGCGAAGCTGGACACTCCAACACCGCGCAGCTGGATGCACAGGGCGTCTTCGCCGTTCTCGTCTAGCAGCGCTGCCGGTGAGGGGGGCCCCGTGCGTTGCCGGTTGCCATTTGCCGCGGAGCTGCCACGGCTCCAAGCTGGGCTGTACGACGCGACGCGCAAGAGAGTGCGTAGCGCAGGAACGGTGCCAGCGAGAAAGGCGAGAACGGACGGCGCGGATGGGTCGCACGCGGTGGCAGCAGCAGCACTCGCAGCAAGTGCGTTGGCCGCTGCGATCTCGCTCTGTCGGGCGGCGGTGTGGACGGCGGTGTAGCGCTGCCAAAACTCGCCCGCCTTGCCCACCATCGTGAGGGACGAGTCGTGGCCCTCAAAAAGCACCAGCCGGATGCACACCTCTGCCACGGCGACGCGGCTCTGCAGTCGAGGAATGACACCGCTGGAAGGGTTGAAGGGAGCGACCACCGTTACATGCACCGAGGTCGCCGCTGGAGCTAGTGAGGTGTGCGGTGGGGCGGCGCCTGTCACCGCCCCATCACCCAACGCGGTCTCGCTCGGATTTGGGACTGGCTGTGTGAACTGACCGCTGACCGCAGATGACAACAGCCCATCCAGAGTGCGCACTGAGCTCAGCGGGATAAATGCTACATCCTCTTGCTCATTCGCAGGCGCGCCTTCCGATGTTGCAGGAGCAGCCGACATCAAAGAAAAGCTCTGCGCACGAGGCGTAGCTGCATCCGTTTCCAAAGCAGATTTCTGTATCACGGCCTTCTCCACCCAAACACGCTGCTCTGCGCTGTCGAAGAGATAATGGCAGAGTGATGCTCCGTGTGCGGCGGCCGCCACCTTCCGGCTTTCCTTATCAGAGCTACCGCGACGCCGGGGATTGCCGGAGGAGTCGCTAAGGCTGCTTCCGCAGGCGGTGCTGCCACAGCGCGGGACAGAGGCCGTCGACGAGGAGACGGACGTCGACAGCGACGACGCACGCTCAGGGCGAAGTCGGTGCACTTCGTAGCGCGCGAGAGAGTAGAGGTGCGCACTCGCGATATGGGCGGAGTGGCCTGCATGGGCCGCATGACCCGCATCGGCGCTGCCGCTGGGTCTTTTGTGCAGCAGGGCATCGCTTAAGATGACGTAAGCGGCGGTGCTGAGGACGACGTGCACGGGTGACACCTCAAACACAGGGGTCACTGCAACATCTGTGGTAAGTAGCGGCGATTTCGGGGCTGCCGCTGGTGCGTCCTCCGAGCTGGACGGCATGGTGTGAAAGGAGGCGGTGGAGGCTGCGTGCGGAGTTTGATTCGACTGCGAGCCTTGACTGCTTGAAGCGGACCGGCGACGGGAGTCGCCATCCAACCTGCAGTTCTCACTCCCCAAGGCAGCGTGGCGGACACCGCCGTCGCTGTCGTGTGTGCCGCGTGCCCTCTTGCCAGTCGCGACCACGTCAGGGGTGCCAGGGGAGAGGGCGGTGCCAACGCCAATGGGATAGAGCAGGAGCGGCAGACACGTCCCGACCGGCGCTGGTGGAGCGGGCCGCCGGTCGCCTTTCACGGCCTTGTCGCGCTCCTCCGCCCCTTCGACACCGCCCTCGACACCGCGTGCAAGCCGGAAGGGAAAGGCTGAGTTGGAGGCTTGCGTGCTGGCACGGTGCATGGGTGCTGCCACATCCGCATCCGTCGATATCCACCACACATAGGCATCCGTTGAGGTGATATGGAGGAGAAAGGGCATAGTGGGCGAGAGGGGGTAGCGAGAGCCTTTGCTGTTTGGGGAGGCCGGGCTGCTCTTCATGCTATTGGCGGCGGTGTCGCTTGTGTCCTCCTCGCTCTTTGCGCGATTGTACGCCTCGTAGTCGTTGCAGCGGAGGTCGTGCAGGGCCAATGTCAGACCCGCACGAACGTCCCGCTTTAGGCCGCTCTCCCACTCGTAGGTGAAGCACAGGTTTTGGAAGATCATCACCATCGGCGCCGAAAGGAAAGTTCGCAGCTGCGCCTGCACCTGCGCGTCGCTATTGTCAATCGCCGACGTAGATGCAAGGCAGCAGGCATAGCGCAACCCTAGGCGCTGGCTCTCGCGTTCAATTACGGCGTTCAACAGCGCTGATTGCGCGCTTCGAGCCTCGAGTACGGCGCTCAAGGCGGTGAGTGTTGCACACGACTGCAGCTGCACCAGCGTGGTTTGCTGGTTCATCTGCCCCTGTAAAGCCGGGATTATGAGGCGGCGCTTCACGCCAGCAGCCGATGCGCCATTCTGCTGTGTTTCAAGCAGCACGCCAGGCGCACTTGCGCCACCATGACTGGCGTTGTCTTTGCTGCCGCGTAGCAACAACACAGAGAATCCGTTGTCGCGCAGCTTCCGCAGCTGATCAAGCGAGGAGCCGACGGCACCAAGGCGTGCGGGCCCATCCAGCGGCAACAGGTCTTCGTGCACCATCACCTCCAGCTGCGGGATACGCAACGCGTTGTACCCAGGCGATGCGACAAACTCCACGCCGTCCCACAGCACCGCCGCCGTCCCAGCAAAGGGTAGGTGAAATACAATCGAGGTAAGACGCACAACCGTCCTCATGCCACGTGGTGCATCGCCGGCTGTCGTGGCTGTCAAACTCGCTACATCCTCACTGGCGGAACCGCGGAGGTCGACTTGGGTACCGCCCTCGCCGTTGCTCTTCCCGTTTTCGACGACTGTAAGTGTGGAGAAGACTGCTGCGTCACTTGAAGAAAGCGGCACGGTATTGTTCACGTTGAAGAAGGTGAAGAATGTCAGCCACGCACCGACCTCCACCGGGTTCTGCAGACAGATGTGCAGCGGACCTGGCAATGCTCCGCTGCCTGGCACCGCCGTCCCGCTGAGTGAGACAACAAGCGATTCGTTCGACTTGCCGGGACGATAGGGAGGTCGGCTGTCCATGGTGTATGTGAGGTGCACTTGAATAGACGATGAGTGTTCCATGTACTGCCTCTTGGCCACCGAACCAAAGCCGTCGCCAGCTTTTTTCCCACCAGGGAAGGCGGGGAGCGCGGCTGAGGTACGCGTGCCCTCTGCAAACGCATTCGCCGTGCTCTTTGGTGATTGTGCATTTGCGGGTTCAATGTGCGTAGTCTCTCTTTGTGGACTATCGACGCCAGTGCGGGCCACATCTGCGTGGGCACTCTCCTCTACAGCACATTGATAGTCTTTCTTGGTCCTCTGACACCCCGCGCTTGACGCAGTTGCCTCTGTCGCCCTATCCTCGGTTCCGCGCTTCGCGAGCTCTTCCCCTTCCTCCGGCAAGACAGGAAAGATGGAAGGAGACGTGGCAACATGCGGCATTTTTATCTCACCCCGCACGCTCACCGTCACACATTCGTCACGGTTCAGCACTGATACGCCACACGTTGGCACCGTGGCTCGCAGAAACAGCGGTGCCACACTCCCCTCGCCCCATGGGTAGTAAAGTTCTGCGCGCTCAATCTCGACATGCAGCGTCACATCGGAGGGGAAGACGGGCGTCGTGTACACGGCACTCGGCTTGAGAGGCGCCGCACCAGGGGCCCCTTCGTACTGCGCAGCAGCGGCGCTTGAGAAAGGCGAGCTACGCGCGAACGCGGCGGCACCGATCGCTTCGACAGCCGCAGAGGTTGGGGAGCGCGGTGGAAGAGCTTTTCCTGGCCGGCTCGGCCGCGAAGCAAAGTGGACGCGGTTGCCAATGTTGCGTACCCGTGCGAGTGGCAGCGATGGCGTGTTGAAGTTGTTCCACAGAGCCATGATGGTTGGAATGTGCGCGACAACTGCGACCTCGGCGAGCTTCATCGATATGTCAACTCGACTGTAAGGAAAAACCCGCAGATCAGCTTCGCCCGGCGCGGAAAGATGAAGTTTAATTTCGGCTCGCGTGCCCTCTCGGAGAGGAAGCAGAGGAATCTGCGCGGGTGTACCGCGAAGAAAGGCGTTGACGCCCTGTTGAAGCGCCACTGCAATGTCCATGCGCTTGTCGCCGTAGCGGTGAAGTGTGACGTCGAGGCAGTCTTCTCCTGGCAGCTCAATCGTAAGCGGCATGGGGGGCATGGGAATTGCAAAAGCCTCACGAGTGGCCTCGTCTTTCATGGCGGCCGCATATCCAGGAAGCAGCGTAAGGTCACCGCCATCGCTTTCTAGCAGAAGATTCACATCACTACCGATAAGGCGGCCGCTGATGTGAGGAATCGTGTAGAGACTGCCGTCGCGCAGGTGCACGTGGCGGTCCTCGTCGTCAAAGATTACCAACATCATAAGGTCGAAAAGTGCTTCTGCGCTGGCAGCCAGCTCGTCACCGAGGCACAAGGTGACGTGATTGAGACGGAAGAGGAAAGCAATACCGTTGCTTTCGATATTGCCGTCAAAGGGAGACTCAACTAGGAAGCCGTCCGCCCACATGTCAATTTCAATGAAGACGTCGCCTGGATGCGGTGGCACGCTGTGGCACCACCCTTCCGTTGTCCCCCCGGCTGCGCTGAGACGAATATGCCATCCGTCGCCAAGAGTGGCTTGTATGCAAAACGCGTCCAGAGCAAGGGCTCCATACTCGATGAACCCAAAGCGTACTGATATCTGCATTGGCGCGCTTTTGGTTTCCTTCTCCACAGCTTCGATCTCATTTGACAGCTTGAAAAAAGACGATGTCTCTACGAGCACCTTCCCAGCCTCCATTTTCCAGCGACGCGCTGTAGCTCCGATAAGCAGCTTGACGTACTCGAAACCTTCCACATTCGTCGACAAAGCAGCGCTGTCCACGGCCACACCTACTGAGTTGGTCTTGGTGCCTAGGGCAGGGCTCACTTCTATGGAGCACAGCTGCACAAGACTCAGGTCGTTGACAGTCGCTGTTAGTTCTTGCAACTTGATTGCCATCGGGCTTCGCGGCAAAAAAAGAGACTCTACTTTTCGGATACACAGGGAGACGCCGTCGGCGTTGGCCACGACTGATTTCACGTCAACAGCAAATTCTGCAAAAAGATGCTCTTCGGCGGCATCGCGCGCATGTGGTGAATCGTAATGTGCTGCGGCGCCCCGCTTCGGTTTCGTAAAACGCTGGTGCAGAAACGGCTTTGCAGCAGCAACATAGGAGGCAATTTTAGATATGAGCAGCTCCTGGAAAGAGAAGTCAAGGCATGTTGAGATGGATTCGATTGAAAGCTGACCGCGAAGTGGAGAGGAGCTACTTTTCGACAGACACAACATTGCACCGGCGCCGTCGCCGTCAATAGAGAGCAGTGGATTGTCGTCTGCATCTCCTGCTACAACCGTGGCCGTTGAAACCGAAATCTGTGCGCTCAAGCTGTCGCCTTTCTTCGAAGCACTCAGACATATGCTCGAAAGGATGCTACGTAAATTGTCGTCAAGGCTGCTAGTGAGATGCTCGCAATCAATTGTAAGATGGGCATTCAGAAGAGCCGATGCGATTTTGTTTGGCAGACTTTCCGTTTCTGGTGAGTCGCTGGCGTGGAGGCAGGAGTAACGAAGGTACTGCGAATACAGGGACCCTATTGGCACTTGCTTGCTTCTCTCGTACTGCTTCACGTAGTATCTCGCGGCATTCCAGCATGTCATGATTTCATGCGCGGGAGTTTGAGAGAGCTGTGCCTCGTCCACAGGCGCCTCGGAGTCACCTGGCACCCACGACGCTTTCAGCAACACCATGCAGTAGATGAGGAAGTTGGAGAGGAACTGCTTTCGTCGTGAGAAGGCTTCCCAGCTGAAACGGCTTCGCTCGTGCGAGGCTCTACGATTGTCCTCTATTTTTTGAATCGAGTAGCGCCACCACTCCGCACAGCTGCCTGCGTTACCTTGGCACGGACGGTACTTTGGGCGTTTTTCCCACGCGTATGCCCTCTGCGGCGCACAACGCACGCTCTCGGAAAGCACTCCCAGAGCGGAGACACAATACGGGCTAAAACTCATGCTGCTGTCGCGTACGATCAGCGAAACATGAAGCGACGAGCTTGTACGCTCTGGGAGTTGCGCGTCTCCCCATGCAACGGTAAAGACGCCTTGAGACGAGCGCAGCGCGTTGATGCCTTGGGCGAAACCGCTTGACAAGCTACTACTCTGCCCATTTTGCCGCGCATGCGACTGCTCCTCAATTACATCAGCGGCAGGGGCATAAAGCAGCTGTATTTCAGCATTTTCGTATGAGACCAGGCGATAAATTGACCCATCGGCGGTGTTCTGCTCCTCTGGTCGAATAAAAACGGGTGAGAATTTGGAGTCGGTGGCCTCGCAAGAGAGCTTGCGGACTTGTACTTTTACGCCGGCGCTGCAGCCTTGCCAGCAGCCGGATTTGTCTTCTAGTTGAAAGGACACGTTTTCCAAGCGGAACACTAGGTTTTTCAATATTGTTTGGCTAAGGCGATGAAGAAAGCCATGTTTCGATTCTTTTTCGCTCTTCTCTTCTTTGCACTCATCGGCTAAAATGCCCTGCACCGTGGCAAGGAATTCCTCTTGTGATTTGAAAAAAGCCGACGAGGTTTGTTTTTGGCCGTATTTAGGCGCGACAATGATGTTTACGTCACGGATTTGTACCTCGCATTTTCGGCTGTAGAGTGAGTGCCAGGGGATACTAACGCTAAGACTTCCGATGGTGCCACGCTCCAGTTGAAGGTGGTCGGAGAAGGACAGCAAGTCAGACGCTAGCTCGACATTTTTAAGTTCGAATGAGCCCTTAAGAAGACTGAAATTCACAGAATTCTTGTTCAGCCCTTTAATAAACTTACCTAGGTAGGTGGAGAGTATAAATGCAATGTACCTGGCGAATACCATAGTGCATTACATATAAATGGGTTTTTTTTTTTGGTATATGTTCTAAACAAAGCAAACAACAACAGCAGCAACAACAAAAAATGAAGGCGAGTAAGTTCAGCTTCTGCTCCAAATATGGAGTGAAAGCGGTAGCTGTAAGATGAATAAATAAATACAAGTCTGAGCAGTATTTGCTCTGTTTATTTTGTATTTGTTGTTGTTTGTGTGTATGTGAGTTTATGTGATTTGGATCAGCATTGAGGCTTTTTGTTGTACATGAATACTATAGAGAAGATGTTCAATGAAAAGAGAATTGGGGTTTAGAAGTGAATATATATATATATGTGTTTTTTTTTTTTTTTGCGAAAACAGCAAAACGCTAACAAGAAGCCTAAATCATGCAGCTATCTTACCCTGCGTTTCCTCCATTCATTTTGTGAGAGGAAAGTGCACAAAAATTTGAGCGAAATAGAAATAGTGTAGAAAACAACATGTACGGGGCAGTAAATAGTTTTACACTCAACACAGACATCACAACAATTATTTTGTTGTTGTTGTTGTTATTGCTGTTAGTTATGTTGTCGTCGAGAAGCCCGTAACATAATGGGTGTGTTTGCGTTACGGTTTACATTTCTGAAAGTTAAAGAAACATTTTTTATTCAAGGCACGTCTTGCGCAAAAGAGCAAAAATATTTGCTCATTACTACTGTGCTTGAAGAATATCAAACCCAAGTAATGTTCTTCGTCTTGCTAAATATGTTACGGAAACCTGTGGCAGGGCACGCAAAACAAAGCATAGCAGCTGATTTCTTGTTCTTTTCTTAAAAACAAAAAATAACAACAGCGAAGAAAAAAAAAAATGATAGCTGCTCTTTCCGGAAGCGTACGCTTCCCAGTGTAGCCTACAAAAGCAGCTCTGAGAAAGGCCGCCCGCAGTATATGCAGCAGGTCACAGGCCGGTCGTCATGTTTGTTGCGAATGAGTTTGCCATTCTCATCCGTAAGCTTTTCACTAAAGTGGATCATTTTTCCGAAATGCGGGGTTCCCGGGAGTGAGTTGTACTGATACCCATGCTCGACACCTAAATGAAGCACTTTTGTTCCGTCTGCAGAGAGGTGCGCCAGGTGGGAGTAGAGAATGTTTCTACCTGTGAGCAGATGCCAGTGGACCTCAAGGGACTCGTTGCCGCACTTTTCAGTGCAGGCATACGCTCTGCCGTGTCGCATGGTGCGGATGGTAAGGTCTTTTCCTTCAAAAAAGCTATTGCGTATTCTTCCGGTGTTAAGAAGAGTCTTACGCACTGCATCTATGACAAGCGTACCCTCCTCCAGATCTTTTTCAGCGCATTCCAGCTGAGCAAGTGCTTCGCTTTTTTTCTCATTTTCCTTCGTCATTGGCGTCCAGGACTTAGAATGGGCATGTACAGGGGGCGGGGGTGTATCCGCTGAATGCGAGGCCTTAATAGCCGCTAAGGTTTTCAGTTGCTGGATGTCACGCTCTGCGGCTTCCCGCTGCTGCTGATCCGCCAAGTTTTCCAGATAAGAAAACACTTCATCTGCGTGTTTGAGGGAGTCGCTACTTCCCTCAAAGTCGAAAGTGTCGTCGTGCTCTACAAACCCAAGACTTCTGAAGAGAAAAGTCACAAATTCTTTTGGTAGCGATTGCGTTGTCCGAAGCAGTGCTTTATTGTCCTTTTTTACTCTCCTAAATTTTGGATTCTGAAAGTCCATGAGTAAATTCGCTAAAAGACGACGGAACACAACATTCATGCACTCATGAAGGGCTGCTGAGTTTGATATGGAGCAAAGCTGCTCCCATTCCAATGGGATTGATGAATTGGACATTAGTTGAGAGAGAGCGTGAGACAAAAAGTACTTCGATAAGGGTGTTCTTTGTGCCTTTAAATATGTGCAGAAAAATAAAAACCGAGATAGAGGGTGGTTCATGACAGAGTGATGATTGTGCCGGGAATAACGCGTGTAAAGCAGAAAAGGAGATAGAGAGCGCTCCGCATAAACTGAAATTCGAACAAGAGGTGCGAAAACAAAAATAACAAAACGTATGTTGCTACACAACAACAACACATAAGAATGGAAACATTTCCGGCCTCTTTACATTTAGTTATAAGTTTGGAGTTCAAGTGGCCGCGCTGGTTTCAAACAAACGGGAAGAGTTTATCTGGTTCTGTGCGCTATCAAAAATTTCCCTTTTTTCTAGTATATTTACTGTAGGGCTTGAAAAGAACGCTTTAGAGCGCATTGGGGTCTGGCGGAAAAAGCTGCAACGTCTGGTACTTATTAATTATCAGGAGACACGTTGGTCACGTTCGATGTTCAATTGGAAAGGCTGGAAACTGATAAACATGATGTTTTGACTTCTTCCTTTTTCTAAAGCTAGATTGCGCGGTTAACACGAGCAGTAGGTAACGCTGCTAAATGGGGGACACGATGAAGTTATAAATATACTAAAGCTGTTTTTCTGTAGTTTTGCCTTGTCCGTCGAGTGTTCGCCAATTAACATGTGGTGCGGAGGCGCAACGGAAGCTGTGTCACCAGAAAACCTAAATACTGTAATGCCGAAGAGTGACAACCGAAGCACATGGACCATATTTATGAAAAACAGTGTAAAAAAAAAAAAGTGAGGGGGGATGGGTTTGCACGCGCCACTGCCTGCAGCGTTTCTAACAGGAAGCACAAAGCAGAATAACAAGATCGAAACCGTTACATCTTGCTGACGGACGAGCAAACGTAGCGATGGTCGTCTAGTGGTTAGGACATTCGCCTCACACGCGAGAGATCGCGGGTTCAATCCCCGCCCGTCGTACATTTTCACATCGGCAAAAATTAAGCTGGCCTTAAAGAAAACCGAATTTTGGCTATTGCCGTCGGGGAAATAGTTCAGTGGCAGAACATCAGATTGTGGCTCTGAATACCCGGGTCCGATTCCCGGTTTCCCCTAGTTTTTTTTTTTTGCACCCGAGAAAACCCCGGCAGGAAAAGCCAACGGAGGGAAACGGGGCAGCCGTTTTCTCCCCTGGCGCTGAAACGTCAGGGCTGTGCCGCGGGTGCGTGAAAAAAAGGTTATGCCTTGACCCGGGATCGAACCAGGGACCTTCAGATCTTCAGTCTGACGCTCTCCCAACTGAGCTATCAAGGCTACGACGTCATGCAGCTCGTTTCTTAAGTGTTGGTACACAATTAATCATAAGGAGTTTGACGCGTTTCAGGGTTCCGATGTAGTATAACGGTTAGAACACCTGGCTTTCACCCAGGAGACCCGGGTTCGATTCCCGGTATCGGAGAGCATTTTTGTTCAGAGGCAAGAAAAAAAGAGGGGGGGGGGGGGCTTGCAGAGATAACGAGTCTACGAAAAATGGTGGCTAAGGTGGCTGGCATTTTTCGTTTGTAGTGTGCGACGCATGTGATCTGCATAGTCGACTGGATTATTAAAGTGGTAGGCCAGATTCGACGCAGCGGAACCTATGTATCCTGTATCCGTAAAAGAGGCTAAACATAGTTGCTGTCCGCACATCGGATTTGCAATAGTATGTAACCATAGAGCTATGAACGTTTTGTGTCTGCGCGCGAATTTAAGTATTTTTGATCGTTGCGTTCCAAATACTACTTAAAGGAGATACCGAGAGTTGTTGCAATTCGGTATTTTTTCGCTAAAAGAAAACAACAACCACGTCGCTAGAGAAAAGAAGAACGGTGCACAACAGTTCAATTATGATTTTAATGGGCAAGAAACCTGCTTGTTGGCGCATTGACACTTGCATTGGTCTTCTTTTTGTTTTTCTGCATGCAATTAGCTGCTGTACAACAGAGAAGCTTACAAGCTCGCATGCATTAGTGGCATGAATGCTGATTTTCGCAAATACTTAAACATTTTTTAATCCGAAATGAAGATTTAATAAAACAAAAAGCTGGAACGTGAAGTATCGCCTTTGTTCTCTCCCGACTATAATTATTGGAAAAAAAAAATATCTGCGATATTGTCGATTGGAGAAAGAGTGTCCTTTTACTTTGCCGAAGGGTACCATCCTCTTACGGCGTAGCTTTCAGACATATTGTTTTGCTGATGTGCTTTGCATATGTCCTCTTTCGGTTTCATGCTACAAGACGCATCTGCTTTACCTCGCTGTTTTTTGTTTTCGTCGTCACTCCTAGTATACACATGTCAGTTTCCGTCACACCATGTTTTTGTCGCCCATTTTTGAATAGAAACAATATTTTCTAATTCATTCCATATCCTAGCAACCACACTCGATATTCAGAGATGAACGACGACGTTGTGCGTTTTTTTAGTCGCTCGGGCCACTACAAGCCCGAGATTATTCGCCGCATTGTGACGGACGTCGACACGCTATGCAACTCTCTGTCTTTCTCGAGGAGAATAACCACCTGGGGCACAACAGAGCAGCCCAAAGTCTGCCTTTATGGTGGTCTGCCGGTCAGGTTTTCTATAATTCCCCAAAGCGAGCTTGGAGATGGCGGAAAGGATAAAGAACCGCAACTTCAATCTTTCATGCTCCCTATTCAAATATGGCTCTCTCATCAGTTCCCCGCTGAGCCTCCGTTCATTTACTTGATATGTAACCGCACCAGCGAAAACCCTAAAATCCCACAGTCGGTGGATAACTCGGTGATTCGAATTGTAGCAAACCACCCAAACGTTGATTTTACTGGCCTCTGTTTCTGTAAAGAGCTAGCCGAATGGAACCCCTCCACCTCATCGCTGTGTTACACCATTGAGCGCTTTAGCAAAGCACTCGAGAAAAGTAGCCGCTGCCCTATCTGCATCGAAGAAGGTACGAGTGGAAACGCTCCGGCCGTGGACGGAAATGACAGCGATTCGGACAAAAAAAGCGCAGCAGAAGACATTATTGAAAACTCTTGTCTTGTCTGCTACGGTAAAAAAGATACCGTACTCGTACCCTGCGGGCACTATTGCTTGTGTGTTTCCTGCGCAGCAAATATTACAGAATGCCCTTTGTGCCGTGTGAAGATTATGCTTCGACAACGTGTATTCTAAAAGATAAATGGGACGGTAGTTTTTTTTTTTTTTTTCCCTGTCGTATTTTAGTGCATGAGTGGACTACCATTTCCCAAACTCAATAGGTTATTAACAACTGATGAATCACACACACACAAACAACAACAAAAAATTAATTCAACCGAAAAAGTGTACACTTTATTCACGATAATGCGTAACGTCTGCATCGCACTTTTCTCTTTCATTGTTAAAGCAAATAGATGACTGTACTTTCTTGTACTGGAATCTTACACCGGTTTCCCAATTTCAGACACACAGCACGTTTTTTCTTTGAATACATTTACGATTGTGAGACATTTTTTTTTTTCCTTTCAGCTGCCAGGGCTTTTTTTTTTTTTTCCACATCCTCAGGTTCTGCTAGTCACATCTTTGCTCAGCGAGGTATTTTGGAAGTAATGCGTTCTAGCGAATAGCTGGAAAATTATTACAGTGCTGTTACATCACCCCTCAACCAAGCAATTTTTTTTTCTTCTCTCAAATCCGCAACAATATCAACAAAAAAAAATAAGAAAAAAATGTATGACATCAAAACAGTAGCAAGATAAGGTAGACAACGGAAAGGGCAAGGACGAACTGCTTTGTCATACTGTTTCGCAGTTTCGTGAGATTTGTGCTCTGTTCTCGGCTCGACTAAGTTCTCGAACTTGTTAATAGAAGTGTCTAATGGCAGCGGGTGTGTTTGTGTTCGCTATCAAAAGCAAAACTGCTTATACTTTCACCTAGACGTATTGCAAAAATAGCAACTCTAATAATACGCATAACAAGAATAATGATAGTCACGTTAATAATAAAAGTAATAACAATAACAGCTGAATGTGCACAATTATCTACCTTTTTTTCTGACGTCCCTCTCATCTCCTAATCTTTTGATGCGTTTGAAACTTTTTGCCTGTCTTTTATGCTTAAAAACCTCGCCAAATCACAAGCACAAAACCCCAGTTTATTAATAAAGAGAATTACCGCTGCTTGTTTTAAACACAAGCAGAAGTGAAAGAAAAGAGAGAGCCACTTCACTCTTTTCTGCTAACCTAAGCCTTATTATTTTAAGAGAGAGAATTAAATTTAACATGTCTTCCAAGAAAGCAATTGCTATTGGCGGCGCGGTAGTCGCAACAGCGGCCATTATCAGCACTGCCGTCCTTCTCCGCTCGAGGCAGAAGCGCAACGAGGACGACGACGACGTGTTCTCTACTCCCGCAAGCAATGTTTCGCAGCAGAAGAAGCAGCAGCCGACGCCCGCTCCGAAGCCAGCTCCTAAAGTCTCTCCGCAGCCTGCTGCGACTCAGCCGGCGGCGGTGAAGGAGACACCATCGGCGCCGGAGAAGGTTGCGGTGGCCAAGGCTCCGGCAAAGGCTGATTCAACAGAGCCATCGGCACCTGCTCCTGCCGCCGCTGCAGATGCAGAGGCCTCGCTGCTCGACGAGGCACTGGACGAGCTGCAGCCTGCGCCGACCGCAACCATCCGTGCACCGGTATCGGAGACAAAGCCGTCCGAGGAAGTCGCGGAGGTGGCGGTTGTGGCAGACGTCGCCGGACGCAAGTCGTTTGATCATCTCGGCATTGCCATGAAAGTACCAGAGGGCTGGGAAGTTCGTGAGGAGCTGTCCCCTATCCCGAACGTTGCGATGGTGACAGTCTGGAACCCGGAGTTCGAGAATTTCCCCAACGCCGAGATGCCCGGCGCTGTCCCGGTGATTATCTTGTCGGTGGAGGATATTCGCGGCGAGAACCTGAACCTTTCTGAGTTCAAGGAGCGCTCGAAGGATTTGTCCATGCAGCAGATGCTGATGATGACCGGCGGCGTTGTGCAGCCCATGGTGCGCAAGGATAGCGGCGTGCAGGAGGGCCCGTTCCGTCACATCCTGGAGTACGCCCAGAGCATGCCGCCGTTTTTTGACTTATCTGTCATCAACCTGCTGGAGGTGCGCAACGGCGTCGCGTATGTGTTCCAGATTATGTGCAATCCGAAGATCATGAATGAGTACCGCCCCATTTTCCTGCAGCTTGCGCGCGACACGCTAGTGACTCCAATGGAGACAAGCGCTCTTGGCTTCTACCGCGTGCACACTGGCCAAGTGGCTGTGGATATCGACACCACGTGGAGCTGGTCGTACCCGTCAGCAGATGAGGCATCTTCGAGCCCGTTCCTCGCACAGTTTCAACTCGCCTCCACGGTCAAAAAGGAGGAGGTGACATTGTACCAGGCGGACAAGGTGCCGGCGACGGAGCACAAGACGCGCAACGAAAAGACGGTGGATGGAGTCACAATTCTCTCCGCGTTTGACGGAGCGCAAGAAAAGAAGACTCTGACGTTCAACGGGTACTCCCTCGTGGTGCATCCACAGCAGAAGGCGATTTCGTATCTGTCCGAGGCAGGGCTTGTGCGGACCATTAAGAGCGTGACCTCGTCGTCTGAGGAGCCGCGGCCGAAGTCCGGCGCGACGTTCATCACCCCCGAGTACGGCTACCACTTTGACGTAATCGGCGCCAGCCGTGTCGTCTCCACGAAGTTGGGCAACGGCACTGTGGTGTACGCCCCGCAGGGCATCCCGTCGGACCCGTCGAAGGCGGCGTCGCCCGAGGAGCAGGGCCCGACGGTCACCATCCGCATCGGCAAGCCGGACACAGATCCCGATTGCATGGGAAGCATTGCGGAGTGGCGCGGCCGTATCGAAGAGGAGGCGGCAAACGGCAGCATCACGAACATTCAGGTGGTGAGCCTGAAGGGCCAGGAGTGCCTCACGTTCATGTCCAAAGAGATGCAGGAGGTGTCGCCGAACGAGAAGGTGGAGGTGAGGGGCAAGGTGTTTATCTTTGTTCGTGATGGCGCGACCACGCTGGTGCGGTGGGAGAGTGCAACTGGTACGTGGCGCAAGTACGAGCGTGATATGGATGCGTTTCTGGCCTCCTTTGACTTCACGAACGAAACTGCGTAAGGTAAGGTGGTTGCACAGATACAAAAAAAAAACGTAAATTGTGCAGCATTCCTGCGCAGCAACTAAGGATGCTGTTCAGCGAGAAATCAAACATTTTTTTTTTTTTTGTAGGAGCCTCTGGAGAAGGAACCGTTTATGGAATCTTGTTTTCTCCTTTTCGTTGAACTTTGTCTGCAAAGTAAAGAAAAAAAAAATGGTGAGAGTAAAATAAGCGAAAGCAAAACTTATCGAGAGTTGTTTTTGGCGTTTGCGTCGCCTCCAAGAGTTCCCGTGGCGTGGGGATCTTCATTCTTATCTATATAACTATTATAAAAGAAAGTTTTATTCACATATGTTTTTTTTTTTTTCTCACACATCATCGTAACTTGCGTCAAGAGAGGCATGTTTAGAAAAGGCGGAAGCCCTCTTGCGTTTCTCACCAACTGGCGAGTGCAGTTGATGCTGCACACTCACACACACACACCGCGCGCTTTTCAAACACTTGAAGAACGCCACAGAGGAAGGACAAGAGGGCTTTTGCGAAAGTCCTTTTTTTTTTTATACGCGAACAAACGGTGAAAGTAAACTGTGTGTGTGTGTGTGTGTGACGTTTTCGCCTCTGTTCACGTGCGAGTGGCGTTCTCAGATTGTGGAGGGCGTGACAATTGCCGTGAAGATGCACCGGCATCTTTTTCTCGCAGTTATCGAAGGAATTGTAGTGTGCGTTATCTAATTATGTCTTCCTTTTTTTTAGCTGTCTTTTATAGAAACAATATATAAATTTGTTGGCCAGGGGACACTTAGCGGAGACGTTCGAGTCCTGAGCAAAGGGGTAAGCGAGTCAACGCCGGATATTTGTACAAGCAAAGTTACATGACGAGGACAACCGCTTCTTTGAGCTGCGTGTGTTGCCGCTCTCGAGGCTCTGCCTCTTTTTCCAGTACTGGCACGTTGATCTTTTCGCCTTTATGGCTTTCTGGGTTTCACCGTTTCCCTTTTTTTTTTTTGCCCGTCTGCGTTTTGGAGAGCCGATTTGTTTCCTTTTTTCTGGTTTGTTGCTGATTGTGTCCGATGCCTCAGAGGAGAAGGTGTTTTTGTTATATCTCGTCCGTCCCCGCCTCTTTGTTTTTTCTTTGTTTCCCAGTTAACGACGTATCAAGTTTTTTTTTTTTGAAAATTAAAAACAAACAAGCAAACATACAAAAGAGCGAGAGCAGCTACAACATTGCACACATAAGGAGAAAAAAACAAAACAGCAACGGTTGGCGCATCTAATACGGAAGAGGAAAGTAGTGTTGCCTGATAAGCCCTCAAAGAAAGAAAGAAAGAAAAAGAAAAGATAAAGAGGCAACGCAATCTACCGGCTGCGCGCTGTACGCAAAGCAACGGGCCGCTCTTCAAAAAAAGGAGCGCCACTGGTGTCCTCCTCTTCCCCTTCTTTCTCTCTCTTTATCCTTTATTCTTTTCTCCAGGCGGAGTATTTTTCTGTTTGTCTCCGCTTCGTGACGGATAGTGTTGGGTGCAGCGTTGAAATTCACGAAGCGCGACCTCTCCTCTCACTACGCAAACCTCGAAAAAAAAAAAAAAGAAAAACAGCGGTGGTAACGATCTTGTGCTCTCCATCTTCTCTTCTCCTTCTCTCCTCCTTTTTTTTTTCTCTACCTTATGGCGTACATCTCTGCTCATTGGCGCGCCGTGCGACGATGCCCTTTATGATTACACGCTTTTTCTAGATTTCGTTTCTTTCTTCGTCGTTACTCTCAAGCCCGTTACGTTAACAACAGCAGTCCCTACCCCCAAACAAGCAAAAAAACAACAACAAGTTTTTGTGACCTTCTCAAGCTCTCTCTCTCTCTCGTCTCGCCCAACTCCACACACCAAAAAAGAAAAAGAAAAAATGGCTTCCGTCTCGAACAAGTTCCTGGTGGCTGTGCTGGCCGTGTTTGTGCTGGTGGCGTGCATCGCCTCTGCCCAGTCGGGGACCTGCCAGGTGCCGAACTGTGGGACGTGCTCCGCGACGAGCGAGTTCTCGTGCGCGACGTGCAACAGCGGCTACATCCCGAGCGGTGGCCAGTGCTCGCCGTCGACGTACTGCGGTGTGACGTACTGCAACGCGTGCGTGTCTGGCTCGGTGAGCCGCTGCGCGTCGTGCCAGAGCGGCTACACGGTGACCAGCTCTGGGCTGTGCGCGAAGAAGGTGCACAACGGCGCTGCTGCCCCGGCTGCTGTGATGTGGACCGCCGCCGCTGCCGTCGCTGCCGTCGCCGCCTACGCGCTGTAGAACGACAAGAAAGACGCAACGTGCTGTTTCCATTTTCGCCTTTTCTTTTTGTTTGCTTTCAGACATGTGCACTCGCTGTTCTGCTTTACCATTTGGAAAGCGTTGGCAGATTACCTCTTTTTTTTTTCTCTTGCTCTCCTCTCCCCCATTTTTCATTTCACCGTCTTCCAGGCAAACGCGCACTTCTATTGCCATTCAGCTTGAAGGTAGCTCTGCGACTTTTTTCCTGTTTTCACTTCTGGAGCGGTGCATGAGCGGCCTTGGCGAGGAAGAGGACCTCTTCCGTGAATAGACCTGTAGAGTTTCTCGTGAGTGAGGAGAGCCCCCCCCCTTCTGCGTGTATTTGTGCCATCTATTCTTTTCTTTGTTTGTTTTCCCCTTTTTTTAAATTTTCTTTCTTTGTGGTTCGGGGCAAACACCGAAGCAGACTCGTGTTTTTTTTTTCTTTTAAGTATCTTTTTTTTTTCTTGAGAAGTATCCAATGTGCACACACACACACACTGCAGGAGAGGCAGGCACCTTTTTCTTTTGTTGTTGTTCTCTGGCTCTGTTTCTATTGCCTTCGCAATGAGGACGCAATCACAAAGTGCTGCTGAAGCCTTTCCTCTCCCCAAAACACCGAATTCGCTTTCTCGTTTTTCCCCGTGAACGACAAAAAGAAAACATGTTCCTTTTTTTAATTTTCTGTCATCTATTCTTTCCTTACTTTGTCAGGGCGTACGCATCTATATATATATAAAAAAAAAAATGATGTGAAATACCGATGTGTACTCCCTGCGAAGTTCTATGATAGTGATTATGATTTAGCCTTTAAAGAAAAATCTTTTTTTGTTTGTTTTAACTTACACTTGTATGTGCATACAGACTGACGGAGAGCCTAGCCAAGGTTAATCATCGTCGTGCTGAAAAAAATAATAATATATTAATACAAAAAAAAAAAGAAAAGAAGCATCAATAACAACAACAACAAAAATTCTCGCTCTGCATGTGCGTACAGCAAATTCCTCCCGTTTTCCCTGGAGCTTAAAAGCACAAGGCAACTAAGACTGATAACGCTGGTGTGTGCGTCTCAACAAATTAGCACGGAGGCTAATGGGCAGGTACACATTTTGAAGGAAAAAAAAACCAACGGCAGACATTGAAGGAAAGGTAAGATGCATAGTAGGTCCCCCAAACGTTGGCTTCCCAGCACAAAAATAAGATAATGTTGACTACCTGTCTGTCTCAGTCGCGCCGTCTCCCTCATTAGCTGTCCGCTTTTTGCGTCTTGCGCTGATTGTGATTCGGGGCTATCGTGCAGCACACACCATCCGTTCTCCCATTTTTGTTTGGCGATCATCGTTGCGGTAGCCTTTTTTTATCTTTACGGGACTCTGGAATGTGAATGCTGTGCAAGCCAGTTGCAAAACCCTTCCTCCTTGTTCTCTTCACCGACCTCATCTCTTAACTTAACACTTGGCATTGAACTTCAATTTCTCCTCGTCTGCCTCTTGTTTTTTTTTTTTCTTTATCGTTCGAATGTGGCTACGCTCGCACGTGCCTTTTTTATTTATTTATGTGCTGTTGACACCACACCGACAAATTTTACGCTCCTCTCTGCGGTACTGTTATCGTGTTGATCAGCAAAAGTCCACGGTCTTTACACATTAGCCACACGCGCGTCTTGTTGCTTGCTCGTGCTTGTCAATACATCTCAACTACTGTTGTCACTCATTAGAAGCCACTTGCAGTGTTTGCTGTTCATATTGCTCTCACCTTTTCGTGAGACACGTTTTTTTTTTTGTTCTCCTCTTCTTCTTGCATTAACATACACATACACATACACACACACACGAAAATAAAAGATAAAAGTAGAGTGGAGCAATCTGGTTTCCCATATCTGTCTCATTTTTTCCCTCTCGTTTCCGTACGTATCCATCCCATTTTTTTTTTCTCTTTTTCTTTTTTTTTCCCAACGCGGTGATGTGGCCGTTCAAACGGGCGAGGTCAATGCCTCGCCTCACCTGCGTGAGCACAGTGGTGCTGCTGCTGCTGCTGCTGAGCGTGGCGCGCGCCTGTGTGGCGCAGTCGGGCTGTCAGGTGCCGAACTGCCGTACCTGCTCCGCCGACGATGAATTCTTCTGCGAGGTCTGCGCAGGGGCGGACTTTATCAACTCGAATGGCCAGTGCTCCCCGCGCGGCACGTGCGGGATTACGGCGTGTGAGATGTGCGAGGAGGGCACCATCGCCCGCTGCCAGACATGTGAGCCGGGCTACGTGCGCACCGTGAACGGCTTCTGCGCCTCACTGGTGGAGTGCGACATGGACAAGTGCGAGTCGCAGGAGGCCCTGCGCAGCCGTATTGCCCAGACCACGGTGGCGTGCCGGGTGGAGGAGTCAGCGAAGGGGGAGGAGGCCTATGTATGCGTGGCCACCGCTGCGGAGACGGAGATGGGTCGGAGCGGGTCTTGGATGGCGCGTGTGCCGTGGTGGGGGCTCGCGGCGACGGTGACGAGTGTGTGTGCGATGGGTGTGGGACGGTGGATGCTGCCGCAGCTGCGTGGGAGGGCGTAAGGTGGGGAGGAGCACCTGCGTGCGGAAACTTGCGTGAGGGAGGAGTAGCAGCTCTGTCTCTGCCTCTGTCTCTCTTCCTTCTTCTTTTTCGTTCCTCTATCGTGTTGCTCTCCCCTCCGAGGAACTCTAACGGATTATGGCGATGTGAACATTTTTTTTTTTTTTTGTCTTTGTTGGTTCAATATATTTCCTTTTCTTCTCCTCGCTGGCGCCTTCTGATCTCATCGACGCGATAGCCCCCTGCATCAATATCTTTCTGTGAGATCACCACACACACGCGCTGGCCCCCAAAATGTGCGCATGGTGCGCTTTCGTCTTGGCAACGCTGACAAAGCGTGTCTTCTTCGCCACCAATACTCCACTTGTTCCTCACTATATAAATACATATGTATTACAGATTCCTTTTTTTTTTGAGGCACAAAACCCACACCCATGCTTGCAAACGATCGTATTGGCGGCATGACGGCAGAAAATAAATAAATCAATACTAATGCTTCCCTATTGCACTTCACAGCTTGGGGAAAGGCATTGTCGTAAGCGCTTGATGCCTGAAAAGGTGTTGTTCTTTTTTCAACAATGTGGCTGCTCCCCGACCTCTTTCCTCGCCTCCAGGTTATGCAATAGTTTTCAGTGTTGATGCATCGCCCTGCTTCTGTTGACTTAAAGTTGGGTTGCATTGTTTTTTTTTTCCTTCTCTGGTTTCAAATACGCGCTCTGCACGTGGTTGCCCACGCTCTCCATCTTATCTCCTCCGCTTCTTCTCTCTCTCTATATTCCTTCTTACTGCTGTGCTCTATTGATTTATTCACGTACACACACACACACACACACACACATAATTCTGTCGTGTTGAGCAGCCTTAAAGCTACCCTAAGCTCTCGTCGTGCTCTTTTCCCGTTATCTCGTTCGCGTTTCCTCCCCTCATTCCCCACTTCCCACTCACTCCCCCCTTATCACTTCTTCGTACAGAACCGAGAAGACAGAGAACGAAAGAAAAAAAAAGAAAAAATGGCTTCCGTCTCGAACAAGTTCCTGGTGGCTGTGCTGGCCGTGTTTGTGCTGGTGGCGTGCATCGCCTCTGCCCAGTCGGGGACCTGCCAGGTGCCGAACTGTGGGACGTGCTCCGCGACGAGCGAGTTCTCGTGCGCGACGTGCAACAGCGGCTACATCCCGAGCGGTGGCCAGTGCTCGCCGTCGACGTACTGTGGTGTGACGTACTGCAACGCGTGCGTGTCCGGCTCGGTGAGCCGCTGCGCGTCGTGCCAGAGCGGCTACACGGTGACCAGCTCTGGGCTGTGCGCGAAGAAGGTGCACAACGGCGCTGCTGCCCCTGCTGCTGTGATGTGGACCGCCGCCGCTGCCGTCGCTGCCGTCGCCGCCTACGCGCTGTAGAACAACAAGAAAGACGCAATGTGTTGGACCCTTCGCTGCCAGCCTTACACGGATGATGCCACAGCGTCTTCTCATCCGTGTTGTGGAAAAACAAAAAGAAATGCGAACCGAGAGAGAACGAGAGAGAGAGAGTCGACAGACGACGTCAAGGAAGAGAGTCATCTTCGATGAGAGCGTATGAGACAGGGGCTTAGCCTCCACAACCGCAGATGTGTTCACCCACACCGTAGTGTTGTGTGCCGTTCTGAGCTGCTGCTTACACACCAAAAAGAAGAGAGGAGAGATGATGCGAGGATGCTGATTCACCTTGTGCGTTATCCTGTGCCGCCTTTCCTAAACTTCCTTGGCGCTTTTTTAACAACAAGAGGGAAGAGAGCGGCAGAGACGATGGCAGCGATTATTGCGTGTCTTTCGAAGCGCGGTGACGCCCCTGCTCTCTCTCTCTCTCTCTCTCTCTCTCTCTCTTTCTCTTTCTGTCTTGCTCTCAGTTTCTTTTTTTTTTCCCCTTTTCCGTTTTCCCCCATTTTCTTTTCCTTTTTTTTTCATTTCTTGTTTTGTGCATCGCTGCGATATGTTCAAAGTGAAGGTGGGATGCATTGCCGGTTTATTTTGCTTCTTTTGGTGTTTTTTTTTCCCTTGTTTTTCTGATATCTCTTTCCCTGGCATGTGCACATTAAAAAAAAAAAGGGGAGGAGAGCAAGGAACGATCATAAAACACACAACGATTGTGTTTGTGTGTGTTTCTGTATCAGAGTTTTTTTTTGTGTTATTTTTGTTCTCATCTTTTTTTATTCCTCTCAATTTTGTTTCTTCGCCAAGAAGAAATGTCATCAGTTTGATTTTTTTGTTTCTCTATGTGAGTTGGCCCATCATCTCCAAATCACCTTTTTTTTCTGTTCTCGTAGTTTCTTTCACGCACCCTCGAGAAGGCTACACGATGCTTCAAATACAGAAGCGAGGAAAAAAAAAAAAAAAACAGAAGAAGCTTGCGCATGTACGAACGCACATGTACTTCTTTGCCTCCTGTTGATTTTCTCCTTCTCTCTTTCTCGATCTTCCCTTTTCCCTTTTCCTTTTTTGTATTCAAAGAGAAGCGATTCAGCTCGATGGCTCTTCGCTGGCGAATTCTCCTGGTGGTGTCTAACAGCACACGAGGGGCAGTGATGACGCAGGCAGCGCTGTGCATACTCGAAGTTATTCGGGGGTTGCGTAAGGAGAAGAGAGGCGCGACAGCGACCCGCTTAGTCAGTGCAGCCAGAACAACAACAACAAAGAGGCAAGTAGTGGAGAGATAGCATTCGATTTAGTGTACTTTCTGTTTCTTTTTTTTTTCTCAAACTTGTAACGAGCATGTATGTGTGCTCTTGCTGTGTCTCCCACATTACGCTGGCTTTGAGAGTGGCGAAGGAGGTTGGGAAAAGAAGAAGAAACAGCCCCGATGCTGATGTCAACGGCGAGAGAAGAGGAAAGGGCTGAATTCACGACAGGAAACGAAACAAAAACAAAACGAAGAAAACAGACAAGCTTTCTTTCTTTTTTTTCCCCTCTCAATCTTCCCCGACGCTTAATATTCTTATTATGATGATGATTATGTGCACACACGGAAAAAGAAAAAAACAAGATGGATTTGGTTCCTCGTCGTTTTCTCTTTTTTTCAAATCCCACTTTGAGCTTCGGGCAGAAAAGAAAAAAAATAAAGTCACAAGTGCTTTTCTAGTTTCTACCTGCTCTTTCTGTGTTTTTTTCTGTTCTTTTCTGTGTGTATATGTGTGTGTGCGCTCTCATGGCTTTCTTCTTGTGCTTGCATTTTTGTTTTTGGTTTTGTTTTTTTCATGTCGCGTGCTCGCTTCTCCAAACCCTGAAAAAGGAGAGAAACAATGGGAGAAACAGGCAGACAGAAAAAAAGGGCAAAAAGAGATCGGAGGTGGGCCTGATCAAAGAAAAAAAAAAAAGCATACACACAAAAAAGATGATTTACATCGGTGATGATATTCTCCATCTCTCTCAGGCCCTCTTTGTCTCTACCCGGGAAGCTGCAGTGCGTGGTGCTTCATCGCATGCTTTTTTCTTATTTCCTTTCTTCCTCCTTCTTCGTTGTTTCCTTCGCGGTATCTCGACTCACGGAACACTTTTCCCAGAAAAAAAAAACCTGCTGTTGAAATGAAAGCAAAACAAACACCGAGTAACAAAAACAGTAAACTAAAAAAAAAAGATGACTTTTTATGATTTTAAAAGCTCATCCCGCGGATCCCGGCGGTGTGGACGCTTAGAGCTTGAAGCCTACTTGTTTTCTTTTTCTTTGTCTCGCTTTTTAGTTGTTTTTAATATGTGGATTCGATCATCGTTGGACGCAGCTCGTTTATTTATTTTATTTACTTCTTCTTCTTCTCCTCTACATTCTACGGGCAAGGGTGAGCGTAATGTGGCGCTGCGGTCGAAGGCATAAGCAACCGAAAAAAAAGAACAGAAAACGAAAAAGAAAGCGATTTTCTCATGATGTGGTAGCGCGTTTCGCTCTCTTGAAACAAACAAACAAACAAACAAACAAAAGAGGAGGAGGGGAAACAGTATCAGATGCATGTGAATAGTCGAAGCAGTGCGTCTCTTGAGCCGTTCTTTTGCTTGACGGCTTTTCAGATGCTGTAGCGCAATGACGTCAGGGAACCTTTTTTTTTTTTCCCCGTGTCGATGCTCCTTCCTTCCTTCCTTCGTCCCTCGCTGCTTTTACTCTTAACGGTGGAGATGACCGTGAGGACCCGTTA
This sequence comes from Crithidia brevicula, assembly GCA_030849845.1. NCBI lineage: Eukaryota > Euglenozoa > Kinetoplastea > Trypanosomatida > Trypanosomatidae > Crithidia > Crithidia brevicula. The sequence goes on from JASAOD010001924.1 coordinate 61,469, forward strand.
TGGCGACGTGCTGGTCCTTCTACGGAGTGTTTGTGGGTAGTGGGGTGGGGCGTGCTTGAAAGCCCATCGACTTTTTCAAACGTGTGTTTGTGTGTGTGTATGCGTTTGCGCCTTCCACGTTGTCTATCCACACTCATGCATGCCGAGGGACATTCACCCACTCTCCCGCTTTCTTTGTGTCTATCACTCAACGCACGCGATTGTATATCACATTCGATCCTCTACACGCATCCTCGTCTCTCTCCCTCTCTCTCTTTCTGGCCTCTCTCTCTTTCTGGTCTTCACCTGGTCAACAATCTCAATATGGTGATCATCGCGCACCATCACATTTACTCAGAAGATCCACTGCTCACGAGCCTTCCCTCCTCACTCACAGCCTCTCCGTTGTCATCTTCCAATCTCTCCTTCCGCTTATTTTCCACTCTTAACACGCGCCATGGCCACCTTCACCACCAAGCTCGCCCTGCTGCTCGTTGCCCTTGCGCTGCTCGCGTCCTACGCCACCGCGTCGTGTGCCATTGTGAACTGCCTGAACTGTGCGCTGGCAAACCCGAACCAGTGCCTGGTGTGCAACAACGGCTACCACCTCACCGCCAATGGAGGCTGCACCATCACGAACGGCGCTGCGGCCTCGCAGTCTGCGACCGTGGCTGCGGTGGTTGTGCTGTCCGCCGTGCTGACCTACGTGCTGTGAGAAAAAAAAGAAAAAATAAATGATTATGATTGAAGAAAAGAAAAGAAAAGGATTTAAGACGGGTGGCAGCCCTCGTGCAATACCGCATCGTATAAACGCCGCTGCCATTTATGTGCCTCGCAGCGGCGTGTGCATTCGTCTTTCACGTCTCACGTCGCAGCTCGCTGCGTGGCTTCGCTTTTTTATTCTATTTTACGAGAGTGAGTTCCAGGTGGTGGTGAACGACCAAAAAAAAAAACCCCACTTATTGTGTCTACACAGCACTTCAGCTTCATTCTCTCCAGTCATGGCGTGGCGTCGGCGTGCCAGTTTGTGTGTGTGTCGTTATGTGTGCGCGCATTTTTTTTTTTCCCCAGTGATAGCGGATTCACAGCCGCTTCACCCCCTTTAAACTATTTAACTTCTTTGCCTGCTTTTGAGCAGCGTTTTTCTTTCTCTTTTTTTTCCTTTCTTTAACCTCTCTCTGGGTGTAATGTTCTCGCTGCGTATTCGAAATCCGCTGATGGCCGCGTCTCCTCGTGAGAGGCACCAATCAACAACAAAACAACAGTTGGCAAACCATCAGAGGGGAAGGCACGCTCATTCGCTAAAAAAAGAACAATGCTACGGAGAGAGGCGAAAAAGTCACTTTTTTTTTTTTACGTTGTCGATCGCAAACTTCTGATTGCCAACACCGCGTTGTTTTGAGGGTGGCGTGTATATGTGTCTAGCTGTCATGTGAATACTCTTGGCTGCTTTCTCCCTTGTCCTACTTCCATGACATATGCTGAGTTCAGAGGTGTTTTTTTTTTTTTAAAATATATTTTTCCCTTATTTTCTAGATATTTGATGTCGTAATTGTCGCTTCTACCCTTAATGTGTATTCTTTCCCATGTTTGCTTTCACTACTTTGTTTTTTCTCCAAAGAAGATTTGAAGTGTTCGCTGGTGTACCTGTCATTTTTTGGGTTTGCTTATTCTACTTTCGCCCTCCTGGCTGTTGTGCGCAGTCAACCGCTTACGTAAAGGTAACAGGCCAACAAGCAACCAAACAATTAAAACAAGGACATCATCAAAGCGAATTGCACATGCATCTTCCTTGAGGGCAAAATAAAAAAAAACTTACGTACAAAAAAAAATCGAAATCAAAATTGTAAAATAATACACACAAAGATAAAAGGGGGCGGGATCTACAAGGTATTGCACCTGAGCATTCACCACTTACGGTGCGTGAGATGACCCCCCCTCCCCCTTTGCGAGCGACACGTGCGCTTTACTGATATAGGGGTGCACGTGCCCCGCTCAGCCTTAAGCGACTCTGTTGCTGCGCGAGCACGTGCTTTAATGCGCTCCCCTTGCCAGCCCGCGAAGAGAACAGAACACGGTGATCGTGTGAGCGATGAAAACAAATGGGGAGGAGACCCGCTATGGCGACGTGCTGGTCCTTCTACGGAGTGTTTGTGGGTAGTGGGGTGGGGCGTGCTTGAAAGCCCATCGACTTTTTCAACGTGTGTTTGTGTGTGTGTATGCGTTTGCGCCTTCCACGTTGTTTATCCACACTCATGCATGCCGAGGGACATTCACCCACTCTCCCGCTTTCTTTGTGTCTATCACTCAACGCACGCGGATGTATATCACATTCGATCCTCTACACGCATCCACGTCTCTCTCCCTCTCTCTCTTTCTGGTCTTCTCCTGGTCAACAATCTCAATATGGTGATCATCGCGCACCATCACATTTACTCAGAAGATCCACTGCTCACGAGCCTTCCCTCCTCACTCACAGCCTCTCCGTTGTCATCTTCCAATCTTTCCTTCCGCTTATTATCCACTCTTAACACGCGCCATGGCCACCTTCACCACCAAGCTCGCCCTGCTGCTCGTTGCCCTTGCGCTGCTCGCGTCCTACGCCAGCGCGTCGTGCGCCATTGTGAACTGCCTGAACTGTGCGCTGGCAAACCCGAACCAGTGCCTGGTGTGCAACAACGGCTACCACCTCACCGCCAATGGAGGCTGCAGCAGGAAGAACGGCGCTGCGGCCTCACAGTCTGTGACCGTGGCTGCGTTGGTTGTGCTGTCCGCCGTGCTGACCTACGTGCTGTGAGGAAAGAGAGAACAAAAAGATAGTTCAAATACGAGTAAGTCAAATCGTCTTTACGTTTTGTTCATGACGAGGCAGGCGCGGGCACGAAAGAAATGGGAAGGGTGTGGCGGAGGTGCCCGTCGACCAATCTCTGCCTTTCTCCCCCCTTGTTGCGTCCCTCTTATGCATCACTTGTTCGCTATTTTTTCCTTTTCTCGTTTGTGGACTTTTCAGGACAACCAATGCATCAATCTTCCTGTTTTTGAATTCTTTCACGTCTCATTTTTTGTTTTCTTCCCCTGTCCCTGATGTAGGATAATAAAACTGGGCCAGCTAATTTTTTTTTCCTTTTTTGGAAAGTTAATGAAAGTCAATGTGCATAATACTACTCCACGGATGCACTACCGAGTGCAGCCGACAATTAATTTTCCTCCTCTTCTTAAAAAAAAAACCCGCTTGTTTTTGGGTTTTTTAATGCTCTTTTTTTTTTTTCACCTGCGATGCATCCTAGCCCAGCATCGCAACTGCTGGAGACACAATTTTTGTCGTGTCTTCGTGTTGTTACGTGTGCCGATTCAGACATTTTTTTTTCTTTCTTCTTCCTTGTTTTGCTTTGGTTGCGCATGTGTAGAGCTTCGCCTGTAAGGAGAGGCAATAGACGCGTGTGACAACCTACGCTCCCTCTTTTTCTCCCTTCTCTTTCTCTGTTCCTTTCCGTGTTTTTTGTTTTGTTTCTTGTATGATGGTAGCGTGCCTTTGGCTTTCGATCATCATCATCATCGCTGTTTTTCCCCTCTCATGTGCAAAGCATCTCTTTTGTTGGGGCTCAACGGCAGGATAACAGAATAACGATCTAGGGGAATTCGAAGATGGAGGAAAAAAAAAAAAAATACACAAACGAAGTGCGCTTTTGCTTCTCGTTGCTCATTTTTATTTACGACGCAGTACGTCCAAAAAAAAAAAAGCAGCGTAAAGTTGCAACACAAGTCTCTCGTAATGCACCAAAGCATCTCGGAAGGAAGAAAAGAGGGGGTCTCCTTCGTTCTTCTTCGTTACTCGTGGAAAGCTTATGCGTTTTGTAGAAGAGGACAGAGAGAGAGACAAGTGCGACTATGGTGCACTAATTTTTGCCAGTACTGATGTTGGCGTCCTATTTTCAACTTGAAGCGACTGCTCTTGAACAGATTCACCCATGCGCCGTCTTTCCTGCTGTCTATTCTGGTGAAAAAAGAAAAAGAAAATCATCAACAACAACAACAACTGCAAGGAGCGGAACGTTGAATTGTCTGTCAAAGATACTCTCATTCGTGCTTCCTTCCAAAGACAACACACACACACATACACACAACCACACCACAACGATCAACTACCACCACAACAAAAAATAGCCAGGTTATTCTTTGTTTTCAAACTTCATTTGCTGATTTCATAAACACCTACGGCACACGTCTGTTCCTGTTTTGTGCTTCCGCCACCCCAGTCAGACACGGATAGGCGTCTCACCCTCGTGATGGCCGAGGTTGAATTTGAGGACAACTGCGCGGAGATCAAAGACTATCTCCGCACGGTGCGGGAGTGCAAGCAGCACATCACCCAGATCCCCTCGGTGCTGGGGAAGCTGCTGGAGATGCTCAACACCTCTACGGAGCTGCTGGAGGACCTCTGCAACTTCGACGATGCACCGGACAGCCTGCAGCGACAGTGTGTGCGATCACGGCAGCAGATGATCCGCTTCTACGAAGGCAGCGCGCTTAAAGATCTCACGGACTCAATCCAAGCCGTGGTGCATCAGCGGCTCATGCGCATGGAGCAGATCGCACAGCAGTCCTACACTGCGTGCAAGCGGCGCCGGGAGGCCAGGGCCAAGTACCTGAGCGATACCAGCGCCAAGGGCCCGTTCAACCTCACTGCGGCCAGCCCCGAGAAGCTGCAGCGCCACAAGGAGGAGTACACGGAGCGGGATGAGTCCTACCGGCGCGCGTGTGACGATTTCGCGCAGTATCGGTATCAGGAGATGGGGACGGCGCAGAAGGACTTCTACAGCGGTTACTCGGGTGTGTTTGCGTTGCTGACGAACGCACTCAACCTGCCAGAGGAGGGCCGCGACGGCGAGACGGCGGCCGCCACCTCCAACAACACACGCGATCGTATGCGAGGGAAGCAGCCGCGTCCGAGCCGCAGCCTGCGTGCGCCCGTGCACCAGGTGAGCCCGCAGACACTCATCAGCGGTGCAGGCGAGCCCCAAGGAAAAGCCGCTCCGCCACTGCCCTCTCTCACTGCTGAGGAGTCGGACAAGACCCAACGTCGGCTTTCAAAGGGGAGTGTGGTGGATAAGCCGGCTGCTGCTGCTGCTGCTGCTGCTGTGACGCCTGCCGCCTCGGCTGGTAGCGGCGGGTCGTGGCGTCGCACCAGTTCCATGCGCTCTGGCGAGGTGGTGGATGGGATTCCCGTCTTGGGCGGCCACGCGTACGGCGAAGAAATGTATACGTACATGAGCAGCCCTCTCCACTCCACCGCAGGCGCACCGTGGGAGAGGACATCGGTGGAGAGTCCCTCCGCAGAGAGTTGTGTCAGCGGCAACTGCAGTAGTAGCAGTCGAGCGTGCACCGTGGAGGGCGACGCATCGACGGCGGGCGCTGCACACCGCAATGTGCTGCGCACGTCAAGCAGCGCGACGATAAATCACTACGACAGTGTCACGCCCGACACGCCACCGCTTCAGCATGGGTACTCGATGTTCAACACGTTTGATGATTCCTAAATCGGCGAAGCAAGAGCCCTGTGGGCTGCTGCTTCTTTTTTTATTTATTTAAAGGTTTTTCGCACCTCCATAGTTGATTTTTTTTCCTTTTTTTTTTTTTTATTCCTGTCACTTCAAGTACCTTCAAAGTGTCTGCCTAACGTGTACGCAAATGTGCACAGTCCCCGCGTCTTTCATCAAGCAAATCAACATCCGAAAATCAATCCGTGCCTTTTCTCTCTATTCAGTGTCGTGTAACGCACAGGCGTCTCACTCGCTGGCTTTATCTGCATTTCTACACGTTGTTGCTGCAGAGGAGAAGTGACAGGCTTAACCTGACACACGCCAGCTTGTCTTGAGTTGGTCGTTGCTGTACTGTTCTCACTTGCACACCTCTTGATTCTTCTCCTCCCTTAACCCCTTTTTTTTTTTCCCAGCGCAAAACGCACGCGTACACAACAGTTCTTTCTTTTTCTTTTCTTTTGGGGCGGTGGCGGGGCAAAAAAGGTTCTCCGATACCGGGAATCGAACCCGGGTCTCCTGGGTGAAAGCCAGGTGTTCTAACCGTTATACTACATCGGACCTACTAACTAAGTCGGGAAAACCGAAGATTTCAGGTGGAGGCAATCAAGCGCTAGCGGTCGGCTCTTGTCTTGATGAGAAAAATGTACGACGGGCGGGGATTGAACCCGCGATCTCTCGCGTGTGAGGCGAATGTCCTAACCACTAGACGACCATCGCTACGTTTCTTCGGAAAGACAATAGCCAGTACAGTGGTCAGAGTTGAGTTTGGCGCACAATTGGTGGTTAACGGCGACGTTGTGGCGCAATGGAAGCGCGTCGGATTCCGGATCCGAAGGTTGTGGGTTCGACCCCCATCAGCGTTGCTTTTCTGCGTCTTCCTCTCAGAGGGAGATTGACAAGTATCATTGTTGTGGTCGCGGGCTAGCATCGTCGGGGAAATAGTTCAGTGGCAGAACATCAGATTGTGGCTCTGAATACCCGGGTCCGATTCCCGGTTTCCCCTAGTTTTTTTTTTTCGACGCGGGAACCTCCTCCCCGCCTCAGAGAGGGCCCAGCAAGCCATGCCACGAAGCGGAATCCTCAGCGAGGCCGTTTGCGGTTTCCTCTTCCGATCTTTTGTAATTTCAGTTATAGTTGAGGGTAGAAGAGAGGTGAGGAGAGTTGACGTGCAGCACAGCTCAGAATGAGAGTTTAGTCCTTCTCCTCCGCCTGTGGTGTGATTGCGCACCTGTAATGGCTGCGATGAGTGAAGAGAGGCACACACACGGGGACGGTTGCCCTGTACAAGCAGCAATCCGCCCCGCGAGTCGTGCGCTCCTTGACGGCAGCACCGTTCAGTTGTTTTTTTATTTTTGTGTTAATTTTGTTGCCCGCCGTGTCTTCCTCTGCGCCAATTCTGGAAAGACAGAGTCAACGAGCGTACACACACACACAGACACCTAATGAAGTAGAAAGAACAACAGAAACAACAACATTGTAAAGCATGATCAAACCAATTAAGCAGAGAAGTAATGGAAGAGAGAAAAAAAACAAAACAAAAGGAGAGAGAGCGTTTAACCGCCATGCTCACAATGGCGGTGGTGCTGGGCTCTCGTCGGTGTCGCTGTTGCTGTGCCGCGGTGGCGGCTGCGCCAACGAGCCGCCCTGCGATCCCGCCACGTGCCCCTCCCACTCCTCCACCGTCTTCCGCAGCGCCTGCAGCTGTGCCATGGGAATGTGGCGACGCAGCCGCAGCTGGTAGTAGTGCGCGAACTGCGGGTCATCGGAGGGGAAGACGTACCAGCTCCGCTTGGGCTCCTGCAGGTGCTCGTACCGGTTCACGCCATTCCGCTGGAGGAGGCACTCCACCGTGAAGGCGACCCCGAACACAAAAGACAAACATCCCATCACCACAAAGACCACGCCCAGGGCCACGTTGCGGCCCCCCGTCCAATTCCCATTGTGCAGGACGATGCTCTTGCGTCCACGGAAGCTGACAACGTCGTAGAGCTCCGTGATCTCGACCCAGTACTGCCCGGGTTTGAGGTCCACGTCGATGATGCGGTACAGCTTGTGGAAGCTGGAGATGAAGGACGCACGCATCCACACCTGCAGGTCGTAGTCGGACTGGTCGGGCAGCGCGTGGCCCGGCTCGTGCAGGTACCACCCGTTGCGCAGGTACTCGTTGTCGGTCTTGAACGGGTAGTAGAGCGACCACCAGTCACCACGGAGGGTCATGTTGTGGTAGCGGATGTCGCGGTCCGCCTTCCACGTAATGCCACGCTTGGTGCAGTGATTCGGCGCCGCGCTGCCGCCAAGCGGCTCGCCGCGGAGGCCGAAATCGGTGCCATTACACACAAGCTCCAGCGGGGCTGTCCCATCCTCGCCTCCGGTCAGCACGGGCGTGCCGGCCGCCGTCGCCACCGCCGCCTCTGCGGGGTTCAGCTCGCGGTAGAGCACGAAGGTGTCGTTAAACTTTGACCACGGCGCCAGCCCACACGGGCTGTAGGTGAAGTACTCCAGCGTCTTGTTCACGGTGGTGCCGGTGGCGTCGGTGAAGGAGACGGGCGTGCGCATCTCGTTCTCGCGGAAGCCGGGGTGGGTATAGGGCTTGCAGGTGTAAATGTTGCCCAGCTTCTGCTTACCCGTCAGCTGCGGGTTCGACCGGCCGTCGTGGAAGTCGCGGTAGTTCTGGTAAAAGTTGTCGAGCTTGTAGTACAGGTAGACCGGACCTTCGAGGTGGCGTGTGATGTTCATCTTCAGCCACGTACGCGTGCCCTGCCTGTGCGTGGTGCCCTCCGCCGCGAAGGTCAGGAGACCTTCATTAACATTCACCGCAGGGTCAGTGGGGAGGTACTGATACTGGTGGATGTGGCTGTACTCCGCCTCAAAGATGCGGTGCCGCGGCCCCTCCACCAGCATCAACGCGCCAACGACGACAAATGGAATCATAAACACAAAGAAGAACGGGACGAGCAGGAAGGGCGAGGGGTAGTTGAAGACGCCAGGAAGCGTTTGCTGGGCGAGCGGGGCACCACCGTACACCGTCTTGCCGTACTCCGTCAGGAACTGCGGCACGAGCTTCTTTTTGAGCCAACGCCGCGCACGTGCCGGCGCGCTCGTCCGCTTCGCCCCTGTCGTTGTGGTGGCCGCCGCTGCTTCCGTCACGGTGGCGGTGACATCTCCCGTCCGCGCCGCTTCCTTTTTGGTGTCCGCCGCTTCGCTCTCGCTGTCTGATGCTGCCGACGACGACGATGCGGAGAACTTCGAGTCGTACGAGGAAGCCGTAGACGAGGAGGTGGTGGTGGTGGAGGCACGCAACGAGTCCGCCGCTGGCCACCGGCTTGACCGCCTCACCGCAGCGTCAAGAAGGTGCGGGGGTGCATCGAGGTCTGCGCTCAGGCTGGCACTGGCGCGCGTGTCAAAATCGCTGGGTCCCGCTGTCGTGTGCTGCCGCTGCTGTGGAGCTATGATAGAGTTCGAGTGTGTGAGCGCGTCGGCGTCGCTGGACTCACGCGGTGTCGCCAAGGGAGAGGAACCTCGATTCCGCATCGCCGCCGCGCCTATATATATATATATATATATAGATGTGTTTATATATATTTTGGGTTTTTTCAAAATGAGTGCACCGATGCCGGCACGATCGGTTAAACAAGTTCAGCACCTTAATCCGGAAGCCAAAGCAAAAACGAACAACAAACAATCGCCCACGCAACACAGAAAATGTTGTAAGAAAAAGAAAACAGGGTTACCCAGTAGGGATGGAAAACAATGGAAAATGAGGCTGATCACGGGTTGCAGCGCGTGCAGGTGCGAAAGAATCGTATTGAGACGACGGAAATTGATAAAATGTGCAGTTCAACCGGGTGGGCTCAGAGGATGTACTAGTAAGCCTATATGCCCAATTCAAGGTGATGCACTCGTAGTATGACAACTAAAATAAAAAGAAAAAGAGCCCCTTTTTTGTTTTTCTTTTGTTGGGTTTAGACAGCGATGCCGTGTGTATAGGACCGTTCCAATGTTGTGCGGTGCACCCTCCTTCCTTTTTGGTAGGAGTATGGATGGAAGCTGCCTCGGCCGCTGTCGTGCGTTAGCGCCTCTCACCGGTTGGGGAAGAGAGGAGAAAGAAAGAGAGATGAGACGACGACGACAACAAGAAAAAAAAAGTAACCGCAAACGCAATCAAAACTACAGGAGCTTGTTGAGGTGGAAAATTAGGTTGAAAAAGGCGGTTACATACAAGAAAGAATTCACGAAGAGAACAGCTTTCAGGAATAGTACGGCACAGCTCTACACGCAAAGCACATCGTGAGATTTGAGATAAAGAAAAAAAAAAAAAAAAAGCAGCGACACAAAAAGGAAAGAAGAGTGAACGAGAAAGATTAGGAGAGAGAGAGATATCAATCAAGGTAAGAGCGTCACGAGCACAGGGATGTCAATTTCGCGCTTCTAAAGCTGCTCCTCGGTATGACGCAAACACGCGTAACGCCGTCTTAAAGTTACACACAGAGGTGCGGCACATACTTTTTTTGTTTGGTGTGTGTGTTTCCTTTCCATTTGGCAACAATGCGCTGCTTCGACTATTCAAGAGGATGCGTGGCTGGCGACATACACATAGGTGTGCAGAGGGACTGGTGGTGTGTTATGTCGCACCAACGCACACGCATACACAGCGTGTCGGTCCGCTGCGTCACTGTGCGTGTTTGAATTAAGGTTAGGCTAGAAAGTACTCAACTAAATCACACGCGAAGAAACCGGAAAATAGGTTTTTTTTTGTGTAGTTTCGCGTTTCTTCCTGTTCTTTTTTGTATACTTGTTTAGTTTTGCACCGAACGAGCGCCATACGCTTTACTTTTATAGGTAGAGGCTCCCACGATGTGCCAAAACAAAACAAAATAAAATAGAATAATAATAGTAATACTGAAATAAAACAAACCTAGCACATAGTGATAACGACCGTATTCGAAGAAGGAACGAAAGAGAGAGCTCGTCATATTCCACAACAGACTGGTTTCAGCTGCTCTCTCTTCTCAACCCCTCTAGGAGGAAAAAAAAGAAAGAAAGAAAGAAATAATAAAAACAGATAGTTAAAAAAAAAAAAAAGCAAGAGCTAGACATATCGAATGCAATGAATGATGCCTTGATATGTTTGAGGAGTTGCTTCAATACTAATGCAGGTGTTTTTATTCTACTGAGGGTTAATGGATAGAAGCCCACCAATGAAAAAGAAGAGAGAAAACATGAAAAAACACACAAACTTTTTAAATAGAACAAACTAATCAAACACAATAAAATGATTGAATAAAAATAAATAAAAGCTTCGCACCAAGAGGGAAGACAAACCTCTACCAGAGAGAGAGAGAGAGAGAGAGAGATGTTCACAACAACGTTGCGCGCACACACGCCCACACGTCAGCAGCATTTCGCACATCTTGCTCTTGTGGTTTTATCTTACTTTTTGACGTGTACGCACGCACAAAATCGAGAAGTGAAGGTGTAAACGAAAAAGAGAGTGAGAGTGAGAGGGTAAGGAGGATACAAAAGACAATAATAATAATAATAAAGAAGGTGAACACTACGAGGATGCGTGAAGAATGCTTTTAACTTGCATGCTTCTGCAGGAGAGAAACCAGTCAATAAAGAGAGAGAGAACAGCGAAACCGGACTCAATTAAGCGAGAAAGGGGCTGTGCAGAGACACATCCGCGCCAAGCATGATGTAGCACAAAACCCGATAAATAAATAAAAAACAAAAGCAAACAACAAAAAAAGATCAAAAGGTGAAAGGAAGAGTGAAGTGAGAGAAAGAAGTGATTTGAAAACAAAAAAATATATAAAAATACATAAAAAGGAAGATAAAGCACCCAGCATAAAATAAAATAATAATTATTTATTAAAAGTTTAATGGAGGCCGAGGCAGGGGGGAAAAATAAATTCAAACACCTAGAACAGAAACTGCGACACACGCACACACACATCCCCACAAAAACGAAGAGCTTGGGCAGCAAAAAGATAGATAGCTGCTGTGGACAACCATGCTTTCAGCCACGCATAGTGCACCGTCTAAACACGCAACCAAGCCCTCTTCCCTCCCCACACAAAAACCGACCAAAACAAACAAACAAACAAAAACCAACATAAAACTGAGCTGAAAAGAGCGTGGGTCACGTCGGCCCAGCATATGAAGGAGTGCTTGTCCATCACCATGAGTCAAACATCAAAAAACATCATCAACAACGACGGTACTTGACCATTTTTTTTTTTTTTCGCAGCACAAGCAGCAACGCTGACAACAACAACAGAACTGCAAAGAAGTTCAAATGAACTCAATAAATCGTTAAGTAGAGAAAAAGAAAACGGGACTGCGGAGGCAAAAACATCGAGATAAGAGGGTGAGAACAAAAATGGAAACAGCGGTTTCGGTGATACATATATATATATATACATGTATATATATAACCCAAAATGAACAGAACGAAGAACACACAAGAGAAGATTTTTATTTAATTATAGAAAAACCAAACTATGCTTAGAGAGATTTCGTAAAAGGAAAGCACACATAGGCACACATACACACATAAAAAAAAAAAAAAAACAAGAAGAAGAAGTGGAGAGCTCACTGCTCTGAAGAAAGCTGCACGGAGGGAGGCATCAATGTATCCGATGCCTCTGCCACGTCGTCATCCCTCACCAAGCCTTCGGCGCAGCAGTACGACACCGCCTGCTGCCGCCCTCGCTCCCTCGCCATGGCGAGTTCCAGCGCCACCGTCAGCTGTGCGTGCTGCCGCGCCACTTCGGCTTGGCGATCGATCCAGTGTGATAATTGCTGCTGGTGCAGCTGCTGCTGCTGCTGCTCCGTTGTACGATGCGCAGTGCGATCCAGAAAGAGCGGAGCTGGGCTGGCGAACGGGGTTGCGAGCTGAGAGAGGCACGAGGCGTCGCGGATCGGCGAGAGAGAGCGAAAGTCAGCGTCGGCGGAGTGATAGTGGACGGTAGCCTGATGCCCACCGCGATGAGCCACAGAGGGGTGCCGGCGCAGCCGTGCGTGACGCAACGTCGCGGCGTGTGCGCGCTCGCGCTGCAGCTCCTCGTGGCGGCAGCGCAGCTTGTCGTTTTCGTGGTCCAGTGCGCGGAGCTGGCGCACGAGCACTGCGCGCCGTCGGCGTGATGCGGCTTCCGGGCCTTCGTCGTCTGCTCTGTTTGCAGCCGGTGAGCGTGGCCCACACGCCACGTCCGTCTCTGACAGCCGGCGGTGCGTCTCGGCGAGGTGCGCGTGTGCCTTGGCCGTGCGTGCCGCCAGTGCACTTCTCTGCGTGCGCACCACATCGAGGCGGCGCAGGGACAGCAGAATCATCTCCACCTCCGTGGTGGAGAGCGCCCGCACTGTGCGTGGCCGCTGCGCCGATGCATCGCGGGGATGGTGCCGACGATGACGGTAATGTTGGGTCGTGCTGGGTAGACGTCCATCCGCAGCGCGAGAGGTGGGATACACCGCGGCTGGCCGAGCGTCCGCCACGTGTGCGTGTCGCTTGGACGGCTTCGGCGAAGACGAAGGAGGAGGAAGAAGAGGGGACGTGGGCATCGCTGCGGCTGCCGTGCTGCGCTGCGTCCTCGCACGCGGCATGGAGAGCGGCGGCGGTGGGACGGGTGTCAGCGGCGGCGCGGGCAGCGGGCTCAGTGGGGGCGGTGCCATGTCCGCGAGGGAGTCGTTCTCGTCGTCGCAGTCGGAAAGGGCTTCGCAGGACGACAGGGCATCGTCTTCGCTGAAGTTGGCGCTGCTCGGAGACTCCGCTGGACTCTGACGAGCTTTTGTGATCGGCGCTTCCTGTGCGTCCTCTTCCTTCTCCCCATGACGTTGTTGTGCCGCAGCGCAGCGCTGCTCCAACATGCTCCAGTCAACAAGATCGGTCATCGTCTTTAGGTTATCCTTTTTTATAATTTGTTTGTCGCGTTCCTGCTATCTTTTCTTTCTTTCTTTACTATTTCGTGTGTGTGTGTGAGTATGCGAGTGTGAGAACAAAATGGAATGTGATATGCAATCTATTCTTTTCTGTTATTGGTGATATATATATAGGATCGTGTGAACTGTTCAGAAACTGCGGAAAAATGGTATTTAAGTTAAGCCGTGTGTGTTAAGGGGTGGGGGGGGGGGGGCGAGAACAAAAGGACCTACTGGGTTGTATTCTTTTGTTTCTGTGTTATTGCTGTTTTTTGATGATCACGCACGGGGAGGCAGTGATACAGGAAGTTCCTAGGTTCAATTTTTTTTTTTTTTTCGCTTCGGCTAAGGAATAAAAAAATAAGAATACTCAAACCATGCAGAGGACAGTGACCGTTTTCTTTCCACTTAACGTCTTTTTATTAATCACAAAAGGAAAGGATCACCGTGGCCAACAACAGATTAAAAAAGAAGAAAATAAAAAGTTCGATTGCAGCTCGTAGACGTGTAAAGGAGCGAGAGAGAGAGAGAGTTGGCGCTTCTTAAAGAAAGCTGCAGGGTGAAAATGTACAACTTATCTTATTTCTTTGACAACCACGCTTTGGCTTTCAGACGTCTGAATATGTTACACAAACAAAAAGAAAGAAAATAATAACAGAAGAAGAAAACAAAAAAGAGAAAGAAGCACAGCACGCAGCAATTAATTACTGAAGTGGAGCGAGAAGAGGTTCAGTTAGCAGTGAAGTGCGTGGGAGAGAGAGAGAGAGAGAGAATGAGAGGTCAAAGAAAAAACAAAGAAAGACATAGCAAGAGGGGAAGGTCTCTAGCTTTTTTTTTTTTGCTAGGTTTCGTTGTGCTACAGCATCATCCTGTTGCGCTTTACACAGCAACAGTGAACAGCTCTTAGAACTCTTATCTACAGTTGAAAATGTTTGACAAGAGTGAGTTTAGAATAAGGCTAATGGCAAGATGCACACGAGGCCAAGCACTAACAACGTTAAGCTCCACGCCCAGATGCGGCAAGGTTGTTTCGTTTTAATTTTGTATAGGAGTGCACGGGCAGTCTTCTAGAAGGGGAAACCAGCAAAAACAAAAACAGAAAAAAATAGCATCATCATCAACGCTTACGGCAACGACAACAAAGAGAAAAAAAACGAGTGTATGTATTTATGTGCGTGAGTGGGTGAAACACGTGACAAAGATAATTTCAGAGAGAATAAGAAAAAGGTGAGTATAATGGCGTTTCTTCACCTTCTTTATTATTATTATTTTTTTTTTTTGTCGTTTGGTATATTCCGAAAAAATAAATAAAAAATAAAGTACAATTTTGACTGAATTAGACTTTCTCTTTGTCTCTTCTTTTTTTCCCATTATGTTCATTTTTCTTTCTTTTGCATCTCCGTCTTTACAGCTGGTAGACCTCGGTCCCCTAACGCCCTCTCTGACCACTGTTCATTCGTTTTTTTTTTTTTCGCATGTGTGTCGTTGCCCTCTGCCTGTGGTGCGGCTACGTGCTGTCCCTTCACACACACACACACCCACACACTCACTCTCTTATCCATGTATGTTAAATATGTGCACTGCAGAAGTCCAGCATTACAAGACGAAGGATACACGCAACTCCAGAAGGAAACGAGAACAAAAGATTAAATAAAAATAATAATCATGACCTCCAGAAAACAACAACAACAACAACGGGTGGAGATGTTCTTCACGAATACTACAGAAGAGGAAGAGAGAAAAAAGTTGAGAAGAGGCAAAAAGAAACCAGAGCTACCATTTTTTGTTTTTGTTTTTGGGTTGTGTGTATGTATGTGCGTGCGTGTTTGTGTCTGTAATGTCTATCGAATACGCGCGCATGGTGGTAATGAGATCGGTGTGTACGCTCTCTCTCTCTCTCTTTCTTTCTCTCTCTTTTTTTTTCTACTTCCTCCTACTTGATGGCGTCGACGACTTCTTCGTCTTCTTCTCCGGCTAGTCCATTTCCTGTTCCACCTTCTCCGCGGCCTCCTCAACGTGCTTGTGATACTGCTGCTGCTTCTTCTTCTGCGACCGCGTCGATGGCAGCCCACTCCAGACAAAGTCATTGTCCGCCTCCTCCGCGTTCGCGGAGGCTCGCGGGCGGATGGGCACGTTTTTCTTCCGCAAACAGCTGCGCGCGTTGCGCCGAATCAAAAAGTCCACCTCCGAGTGGATGCGGTCGTGCACGCGGCGCTGCAGCGTGACGGCGTGCTCGGACTCTCCATCCATGTAGGAGACTTCATCCTGCCCCGGCTCTCCGCCCTGCTCGTCAATGCCACTCGCGATTTTCAAAATATCCTCCAGCATGTCGAAGTTGCCAAGAATGTCCACGTGACGGGCGCTGTTGGGCCCACCACGCAGGTCCAGCGGGGAGGCCGACGTCACGTCGTGGTTGTACTCCCGCGTCACGACCCGACCCACGTTGCGCGTCCACCCGTTCACGGCGCGGCACATGTACGCGAGCGACATGAGCGGCACCGTTTCATCGCCATCGGTGAAGCGCACGCCGTGGGCGCTGTGCTCGTCAAAGACCGAGCTGTTCGCCACGTAGCGCATCTCGTGGTGGCCCTTGACGTTATCCTGGAGGTGGTAGCCCGCTTCTGCGGGTATACCGACGCCGTAGAAGCACGCCACCGTCGTGTTGGGCGCCTGGGGCAGGATGGGCAACTCATCAATCCTCTCCAGCAGGTAGCCCACCTCCCGCACGCAGTCCTCGTGGCCGGACCTGGCGCACTCCTCGGCCACCAACTCTGCCGTCCCACGGGCGCCGAGGGCGGTGCCGTTGGGCAGCACCGTCAAGTTCGGCCACAGATCGTCGCATCCGAGGGGCAGCATCGACACCAGGCAGCTCCACGTACGCGTAAACCGACTCCGGGACTCCTGGCTCACAAAGGTGTCGAGAACCTTACGCGCGGGAGTTGGGATGCTGAGGGTGTCCTTCGCATCGCCGAAGAGCAGCGCAGAGGCCGCCTTGCCGATGCCCATGGTGGTGCCGCCCAGATTCACGTAGTACGCGACGTGGCGATCCATGAATCCGCCCTCCCGCTCGTCTGCCCAGCGAAAGAAGGCGACCGCCACGGTGGCACCGTAGCTGTGTGAAATTACCACGGCACGACGCTTGTTGGCCTGACACAGGAAGCGCAGGCTGTTCCGCAGCTGGAAGAAAAACCCATCGCGTTCGTGCACCTTGTGCGGCGACAGGCGCCAATCATACGCCATGACCGCCATGGTCTGCGGGTCGTAGCCGATGTCGGCCAAATTAATGAGAATCTTCGCCCACACCCAGTAGCCGGGAATGAAGAAGTCCACCGAGGTGAAGCCAGTGTCGGCGCGTACCTTGGTGCCGTCCAGGTCCATGCCAGTGGTTTTGTTGATGCTGAACACATCGAGCCAGCACTGCGGGTCGGAGAGAATGAGATAGATCATCTGCGAGCCGAACATGCGCTGGCGGAAGCCGGAGAAGAACGAGCGGTTCCGCAAGCACGGCAGCGAGGTCTCCCACAACTCCAGCGCACCGGTAATGAAGCCTGGGATGATGGCCACGGGGTGCCGCCGGGGCAACGTGCGCTCTCCATTGTTGTACTTCTGGAAGAAGACGCGACCGGGACGCATCTCCTCGTCAATGGCAAAACTGCGCGTCACGTCCTCCATCATGCCTGGTGGGACGACAAAGTACAGCAGAACGGCCAGCAGCACCAGCACAAACTGTACGCGCTTGCGCATCCAGAAGTCCAGCATGTCGAAGATGATGTGCTTCGCCCAGCCAGGAATGCGCAGGTGCTCCACGATGTGGGCGGTGCGTCGCTCCGCTGGGGTAATGTTCGACGTGTCCGCCAGCCCCGTCGTGGCGGTGTCGAAGTCGATGAAGTCTTCCCTCTGAAACATCAAGCGCAGGAAGCGTCTCCACCAACTGGGCGACGCGTTGTCTGAGGCGTGGTGGTGGTGGTCGCTGCGGGGCATCTGGCGGCCCGCGGCCCGCACACGTGGGTTGGCGGGCGAGACTTCGACGGGCGGAGGCCGGTGCAGCGCGTCCACGCTGCGCTGCGCATTCATGGTTGGCGCGGCCTGCGTGACGCCGTGGGCCTGCATCGCAGAGACGGTGTCGGAGGAGGGCTCGACGTGGTCTTCGGTGTGCTGCGGAGGGGCGGAGGAGCGGCGGTGTACCTGGCTTTGCTTCGGCTCCGGCCGAGCTGCGTTGCGGTTGCGTGGCATCCGGAGAGAAGCGCTGAAATGTTTTTCTTGCTGGGAAAAGTCTTTGTTTTTTTGTTGCTGCTGCTGCTTAAGATCACAGCTCTGACTCGTTCGTGTATAAATCAGAAAAAAAAAAAAAGAATGTCAGAAAAAAGAATAAAAGATAATTTAACAGGAGTGTAAGTTCACGGTTCTGTGTTTCTTCAACTTCAATGTACCTCTTTTGGATTGTGTTGTGTGTGTGGGGTACGATACCAGGCGCGGTGCTGAGACGTGTATGCTGTGCGCTTGGAAAAAAAAACAACACAAACCAACGTAGAGGGCAACAGCAGCAACACGAACAGCGAGCAACACACAGAAGCGATGTATGACAAAGACAAACAAATTGCGATTGAGAAAAAAAATAATATTAAAGAAAAAAAAAAGAAGTAGAAGAATGGCGCGATACCGTGTGTGCGCACAACGCGTGTATAAATGCAATTGATGCTGCTGAAAGAGAGATGTTTGATACTCGGAGAGGAGAAAAAAAATAATTTGTTCGCTGCACGCAATCCAAATACTATATGTATATGAAAGAGAGGATCTGACGCCTGTCTGCTATACGCTTGTGTATGTGGGAGGAGAGAGAGAGAGATGAAATAGCGGCTGCAAATGAAAAGATGAGAAAAAAAAAAAAAGAATAAACGAAAAGAAAGGGACGCAGAAGACACAAATGGCAGGGAATCAAAACGTGTGCAGATCTATACCGTTTCACGGAGTTCCACAGGTGCTGAACGACGAGGTAACTACGTCGCACAACGCTGACAACAAAAAGAGAGGCAAAAAAAACAAAAACAAAACAAAACCAGAGGAGTTTAGAATAGTGCAGATGGATAGTTCCTCTGACTCCGTTTCTCTTTTAAATTCTTGTTATTGTATATGTTTAACTGTAAGCAAAAAAGAAAAATTGACGATTGTAGTGCACCAGCTCTCCTTGTATGTGAAAGAAAAGTGCAAGATGTATTTGCGTGTTTTTGTGTGGTATATATGAATCTTTTTTCTCTTTTTCAAGCCCTCTTCACAGTGGCACTCGGGGATATGTTCAATGAGCGAGAGAAAACAAACAAACAAAAAATGGAGAGTTAAAAACGTTTTGGATGGGAACAAAAATAGTGTGAGAGAGAATAGTGTGCATAATGGCGTTAGTGCAGCGCAGACAACACACACACACACACACACACAGGTTGATGCGCACCCATATACAAATACATATATGTTTATGTATTGTTTCTCTTCATTGCAGCGCTGATGTTATTCCAGTTGAAGCGGGACAGAGGCCCTCACCGTCAACATGCCCTTGGGAAGCATCTTTTGTGATTGCCCCCCCTTTCGTGGGTCAGGTTAAACATGAGTTGACCTCCCACACACAAAAATAGATTTTCTCTCTCTTTTTCTCTTTATCAGTGTACGCGGGTTTTGACGCGGAGAAGAGGGATGACGCCCACAACTTTTTTTTCTTCATTCTCTTGACGCTCCCTGTTATGTCAGATGGGTACGAGCTGTGCTTCTCGCCACTGCGCAGGTGGCACCCAAGAGAGAGAGAGAGAGATATTCTAAGTTGCAGAGAGGTTTGTTGACGCCTCTCTCTCATCCTTTTTATAAATGTTTTTCTCTTCTGTCTTTATTGACTTTGCAGTGATTGCTAATTCACATGAACAGATACACACGCCTACACACACGTTCACACAACGAGAAAACAAGACATGGATGAAAAAAAAAAGGGCAAGCTATTGTGCTGCCGCGCCAAACTTACTTGTTTTGATCTGCTTGTTGTTGCGAGATGCCGTTATCTGCGCACGAGTAGAAAAGAAAAAAAGATCAAAAAGAAAATCCCAATGGCTCTCTATCGGGCACGAGACGGAAGGGAGGAGATGAAAAAATTGATCTAAAATAAAGAAGAAGTAAACAACGCAAAACATGCAGAATCAGCAACAACAAAATGAAAGGAAAACAACAACAACAAACAAACAAGCAAAAAAAAAAAAACAACAGCCAATCACCGAAACAAAACAAATGTACTGGCTCACCTTAAACGTCTCGGCACAAGGATCGCACCAACAAGTAGAGAAGAGTAATGCAAGAGCACACATAGTCTGCTTTTATCATCTGACTTCGATGTCTTTGCTTTTATGTTGCCTTGTCGCTCTTTTGAGGCTCAACAAGGCGTGTGTGTTAAAGTGCACTGCCGCCGCTCTGCACTCCCGTGTCTGCTAGTCTCTCTCTCTCTCTCTCTCTCTCTTTTGTGTACGTATCCTGTCTTGAGAAATCCAAAAGGAAAAAAAGGTACAAGAAACGGCTGATAGAGGAACAACTAGTGGAAAAAAGTGGAGGTACACAGTAAACGTGCGAGAGTGCCTATAACGAGTAAATATGCATATACACATACACATATGCATATATATATATATAGAGAGAGAGAGAGAGAGAGAGAGGCTGAAGCTGGAATAAATCAGAACAAAGGGGTATTGCGTGCGTAGAAAAAAAAAAAAAGAGAACAACAAATAAAAAACAAAAAAAAAGAGAGGACGGTCGTCGCGCGAGAGCGGATGAGCGCCATTTGCATCGTGCCTAGAAATATTGGCCAGCCGGGCCAACACTAACAACCCAAAACGACAGCAGCAGCGACAGCAAAAAGACAACACACACACACAAAAAAAAAGGACTAAGAAAAAGAGAAAGAAAGAAAGAAAAAAGACACCTGCGAGCGTTGCGTGTCGACCAACAGAACTTGCCGAACACGTGGCTAGGTGACCACCACACACAAACACACAAACATAGGCGTATACGGAGATGAATGTGAGAAGGATTCCGATGACGATCGCTACCAAGGTCACAAAATGTGACGTTGTCCCATTGTGTATCTGGTGTCAACACAAAAGGCAGCATAAGGAAAACCAAACAAAGAACAGCAACAAAAAACAAGAACATCCGCACGTTCAAGCAATCAGGCAATGAAAAAAAAAAAAAAAAGGCAAACTGAAAGTAAAGTAAAAAAAAGACAAAGAGGGCAACTGTGAAGAGGAGTCGACTTGGGGATGAGTGTATAAGTTGTGTATACAAAAAAAAAAAGAGGCTCCCGTTTCTTTCTTGGTTTTTGTGGTGTCCATATGCTGTTTCTTTCTTTATCTCCACTTTGTAAACGTCTTTCGTGGAACAGAAAAGAGATGTAAAAAAAAAGAATAAGAAAAAGAGATGAGAGAGACACACACACATCAGTCGTTTGCTCTTCTTCTTCTTTTATTCCTTTTTTTTAAAAACCTTGTCACTCCGTCAGCGCGTCCTCAACCTCGCCGCCACCGCCACCGCGCATCATCCAAATCGCAAAGACAAGCACGAGCGTCGCGACGATGGCTATGCGGATCAGCGCTGTGTGCCCGCCGCGCACAACGCTCTGCCCGCCATCGCTGCGACGGTGCTTCTCCTTGAGCGTGTTCTGCTCCATTTGCTTCGCTGTCATGCTCTTGCGGCTGCTCCCGCCCTCTGCACCGGCATCTTCACCGGCTGGGCTGCCATCCGCGCCGTTGCCGCCCGCTGCCGCTGCTGCGCTGCCACCACCGCTGGTGGTGTGGGGGTTGTGCGCGCCGGCAGAAGCGCGTGCCGCCGCCGCCGCCGCCGCGGCCGCTCCGCCAATCGCGGCCTCCTCCTGCGCTGCGTCGGTGTCCATCAACACGCTGCAGTAGATGTACTTCTGCACCACTGCCTCGGCGTTTGCGTCCTTCTTCTTCTGAATCAAGTTGGCGAGATTCGCCCCGTGCGCCTCCACCACGTCTTGCTCGCCAAGCACGGCACACTCGACGCGGAAGGTGTCCTTTGTGAAGCGCTTGCCGGGCACGGCATCCTCGGCTATGTGCTTGCGGTTGAGGAAGATCGTTACCTTGGCCGAAGAGTTTCCCTTAATGACGCCCTTGGAGTGCTTCAGGTAGTACCGAAGCGGAGCTGTGGTGCGGACGCGGTAGATGACGGCCTCGTAGCCAACATTGGTGAGCTCGAAGGTGCAATCCTCGTTGGCATGAAGGGCCAACTCGAACTTGGCCGGATTGACGATGATGTTCGGAACTGCTGAGTCCATTTTTTAATTTTTTTTTGCACAGGAGGAAAAAAAAGGAAACTGCAAATATACAATAGTCGGGTAGAGACTAAAAATACTTTTTTTGTGTGTTGCGTGAGCAAGTGAAGCAGTACAAAAAGAAAATAAAATTACAAAATAAGAAACACTCTTTTGACGTTCTGCTTCGCGGTGTGAGAAGGAACGGCGAGGTGCCAACTACGTAGATGGGGGGTCTAGATGTATAATAGCAACAACAACTACGATGAGACAAGAGAGAGAAGGCCGGTGGAGTGGAAAGCCGGCACGAACAGTCAGCGCCTGCACACAGACACCGTATCAATGCGTTTTGGGTGGATTCGTGTATACGTGTATGCAAAAAATAAGATAAAATTTCGGTGAGAGACGGTAAACACGAGACAAGAGAAGTCTGGAGAAAAAGAGAAAACAACAATAATGAAAACAAAAATTCAATGGAAACAGTATGAGTAACCAATACAGAAAAAAAAAAAAGATCTAAAGACGAGCTGAGTTGAAGATAAGACGAGAGTAAGACGACCAGTACAAAGCTAAGGAAGATGATGATGAAGAAGAAAAGCAGAAAGCGACACCACATTTAACGTATGTGGCGTTTCCCGAATTAAAAGCGACGACCAGGATGCATCAACAAGGCAGTAACAACAACAATAGAAAGCAAAACGAGAGAAGAAGAAGAAGAGAAATGGCAGAAGCGACGGAGAAAGAAAGAGTTTACACTTCCAACACACAGCAGCTCAAATTGTATATGTGTGTGTGTGTCAGGGGAGGAGAAGAGGATCATCAGCAAAAAAAAACCCACATGTTGACGGCAACGTGTGCGCATAACCTTTGCGTTTTTTCTTTCTTGTTTCCCCGCGTGGAAGATGTTGAGGGAGCTGCATTCACTGTGAGAGGGAAAGTGTCAGGCGGCGAAGGCAGCAGATGTCGTTACCAACAAGGTCCACCAATCCCCTCCACCTCCGCCATAACCGATCTGTTTCAATGGGCGTGAGGCCTCCTCTTGGTTTTTATTTTCTTAAATATTATTTCAGAAAAAATATCTCCACAGAACAATAGTACTTCAGAGGTTAATCGACCATCTTTATTTATTTTCGTTTGGGTTGCTTTCATCATCACTTCTTCTGTATATATATAGATAGCTAGATATATATATACAACAAGGGAAACCGCTTCCGCATCCTAAAACCACGACACAGGGCCCAACGCATCGCCGATGAAGCTGCCGCGCAACTCCATAAGAGCGACAGGGCCCTCGCCTCCGCCAAGTCCACATTCTGACCCACCCGCTACAGATGGCAGCGTCGCACACGATGCCACCGAGGCCCCGCCAGCGCCACTCCCCACGTCTTCGCCAGGCGGCATCGTTTCCTCGGACAGGACGGTGCACGCCACCACCTTCACCATCACCTCCGCCCCCACCACGTACTTGTTGTGAGGGACGGCCGGGGACGCCATGGCGCCCGTGGACGACCCGTGTTGCCCGTCTACCGCATCGCTCGGCTGCCCGTCCTCTCTCGTGCTGCTGCTGCAAGTGATGTCGCTGCTCTGGGCGCGCATCGCCCTCTCCCTCTCCGCATCGTTTCCTTCCACCGTCACGCCACCTTCGCCTTCGCCTTCGCCAGCGGTGCCGTCGAGCGGCAGATACCAACTGCGTTGGGCCGCGGAGTAGCGGGAGCCGGGCACCAGCATGGCAGCCGGGACCAGAAAAGGGATCGCCACGAAGAGGTCGAGGGTCAGGTAGATGCCAGCGTTGCTCTGATGGGCGATGCGGGCCTTCAGCCGCGTGCCCGCTGCGGGAGCAAAGACGCACACCCCGAAGGTCGCCGTCAGCCAGGCCGAGGCAGCCGCCCCACGCACTGCACTCGCAGAGTAGTCCATGACGTCCGTGATGGCCACGCAGAGGCCGCGGGACGGGATGACGCGGCCGACATAGCGCTCCGTGAGGCGGTGGAGAAGAATATCCCGCAGCGTCAGCTCATAGGGTGCGTGGTCATCTCCGTTGTTGCTGTCGTTGTTGTGGCTGGGCGTGGCGATGCTGTTCTTTGGTTTGGTGTCGTGTTCGCGCTTCACACGGTCTGCGCGTGTGGAGGCCGCGCGGAAGGCCGGGGTAAAGTTGTGGGGGGAGTACACAGCCTCGATGGCCACCGTGTCCACCAGCACATAGGAGAAGAACATGGCGTGACAAGTAATGGATCTCTTTGCGTGTTTGTGTGTTTGTGTGTGTGCGTGTTCGATCAACAGTTGTAGTTGTGAGATGTGTTGCAGTGTCAGTCAGCCACGGAAAGCAGCTTTCGACTTATTATTTTTTGGTCTTCTTATACGAGGTAACCCGAAGTGCGCACGCAGACACAGTCGAAATCAAGAAAAAAAGTTGTGAAATGGAAGTCTGAAGCGTGTCACCAAACACAGAAACGGAGGTTGAGGGAAAAGAAAAAGAAAAAAGAGAAATTAAACGCAACGGCTACTCGCACCTGTGAAAAAGTTTTTTTTTTTTTTTTTAAAGATGAAGAATTAGTTTTAAGTCGTCAACGTTTCGCGTTATGGACTTCAAGAGGAGGGACACTACGAAAAAAGGGGATGCTGCGATGCTTCCACGAGGTGCCTCTACAGGTGAACAACCGCTGCGCAGATTGGTCGAATAATAACATAATTGAATGTATATTTATGTATACAGAAGTACACCACGGTGCGTGAAGGCCAAGGCGGAAAGCGGGGAGGGAAAGAAGGCAAGAAGATGAGGGATGGAGACTCAGCGCAGGAAGGCATGCGAGGCAAGGCCACACACACACACACGTGGTACACCCACGCTCTCACAGATGATGATCAAGGTGCTCATCCAGCGTTACTATGTGCCTTTAACAGCGGCGCTTTTGTGTTTTTTGAGATTTGCGGGGCTCCAAGAAAATATTGAAGGACATGCTGCAGAACCTGTGCTGCACACGAGTTGCCTACATTCTCTCCTAGAATGTGAGAGTGGAGTATTATTCCATCAAAGAATTATGAATGCGAAGAGGCACGACTCAGTGGTGTGAACGATATAGTTGTTTATGCATACACGCACACATACATGTTTGCCTCATCTATGGGGAGAGGCAACAATATCGTCTTTACTGCTAAAGAGAAGGGATATAAAGGAAGCACTCCCGCAGTGTTCGTGCGCTTTCCTCGTTAAAGAATCACTTTTTAAAAATACAGTGTTCAGCACCTTTTTTTTTCTTTTTTAAAATCAGCCAGAACAAAGAATTACTACTGGGGAAACATAACCACCACCACCAACATCAGCAACAACAAAGATCATTATATCTCGAAGCGGCCGTGCGAGGACCGGGCAAAGGTGAAGCAAGGCATTCCCACCACCAAAACACACAAAAGCATTATGTATCATTACCCTAGAAAAAGAAACGAAATACACACACAAAACATTAAAGAAGAAGAGTCGAGCGCAACCGCCGCGCCTACGCAACTGGCCCGCTGCCCACCTTCTGTATGTGTCTTCTACATGGCGTCCATTCTTGCCTTTGGTAAAGGGGGGAGCAGGTTCGATCCTTTAAGCCGCCATCCACACGTTCTTCTTCCACGGCAAACAACGATGTTCAAGCTACATTCCCATGAGTACCACAGCTACAGCAACAGCAATAACGACAAGGAAGAGCCACAAAGAACACTCACACACCAGTTCTCTCTGCTCCTGCAAGTGTGGTTGAGCGTGTGCATGTGTGTGTGTGTGTGTGACTTCGGGAAGCACCAGAACAAACAAACGAGCAAAAGTAATAAACATTCACACGCAAAGAGAACGAAACAACACCTTTTTTTTTTTTTTTAATTAACAGCTTTACAAGAAAAAAAATAAACAGAAAAGAAAAAAGAGTCAAATGAAATAAAGACCATAACGGAGGTAGTTCAAAATAACAACAAAGGGCGTTGGCAGAAGAGAGGTCAGAACATGTGCAGGAGCTCATCCCAAACATGTTTCCCTTCCTTCTTCACACACACACCTGCAGCCTCTTTTGTGCATAACATCCCATTCAAACTGCTTCTTCTTCAACTTCTTCTTCGCACCCATTCTTACGCAGTGGGCTTCATCGGTACACCACGGCGGATGGTGCCCCAGCCGATGAGGCGGAAGGTCTTATCCACCATACGCGAGATCGCCACCTGCTCCCCTGTAGAGCAGCACACCGGCGTCACCAGCTCCAGCTTCGCGATGTCGGGGTCCTGCGTGATGTTCAGCACCGTCGCACCCGCCGTCAGCGTGCCCACGTTGATCTGCAGCGACTCCAGCACGTTCAGCTTCTGCACGCGCTTCGCCGAGGACTTCCCATCCCTCGTCTTGGCACCGACCATCTCAGAAAAGAGATAAAACTGAACTTCAATCTCGCAGTAGACCTCCGGCAGCGTACCCTCGGCCCCCAGCATGTTGCCCACCATCTTGTCCTGACGGGTGAGCGTGGGGTCCAGCGTGGTGCCCACGGCAATGAGCCCGCCGGGGATGGCGTACTGCAGCACGTTGTTCTCCGCCTTCAGCGAGACCGTGCGGGTGCGCAGCGGGGTATAGGAGAAGCGGCCTCCCTGCTCGTCGGACTTGAGCGTGCGCACCAGCCCAGGGCGAATCTCCACAAGCTGGCCTACCTGAATCACGCCCTGCGTCACCGTGCCGCCGGCCACACCGCCCTTCAGGTTTTCGATATCGCCCTCACCGGGCTTGTTGATGTCGAAGGAGCGCACCACCGTCATGCGCACCGGGGTCTTGAGCTGGCGCTGGGGCATCGGGATGTGCAGCATGTACTCCAGCAAATAATCCACGTTGCGCTTCAGCTGCGCCGAGATGGGCACAATCGGGACGTTCAGCGCGATGTTGTCGAGGTAGGCACGGATCTGGCGGTACTGGTCGTGCGCCTTCACTTCGCCGACAAGATCGATCTTGTTCTGCAGCACAATGAGGTGGTGCAGCTTCATGATCTCCACCGCCTTCAGGTGCTCGAGCGTCTGCGGCTGCGGGAAGGACTCGTTGGCTGCGATGAGCAGCAGCGCGGCGTCCATGATGGCGGCGCCGTTCAGCATGGTCGCCATGAGCACGTCGTGGCCCGGGCAGTCCACGAAGGAGAAGTGGCGCTTCAGCGTCATGGTGGCGCCGCAGGTGGGGCACGGCGTGCTGTCCGGCTGGGAGGACGGGTAGGTCTGGTAGCACGAGGGCCGCGGGCAGGTCTCGCACTGGTACACCTTGGCGTTGGCGTAGCCGAGGTGGATGGTGATGTTCATGACGGCCTCGCGGTGGAACTTCTGTGTCTTGACGCCGCTGAGCGCCTTGACGACGGTGGACTTGCCGTGCGCCACGTGGCCGATGGTGCCGATGTTGATGGTGGCCTGGCGCGACATCACCTCGAAGGTGTCGACGCTGAGGTCATCGAGGTTGATCTTGCTGAAGTCCTGCGTGGCCAGTCCCTTGTCCGTGTCCAGCACGTTCTCGTCGTCGAGGGTGAAGTCAGCGATGTCCTCCTCAGCCATTGTGCTTACTCAGTGGAACGAAGAAAAAAAAAAAGTAAAATAGAATAAAAAAAGAAAGAAAGGAAATTTAGTACGAAAGCGCAGAGGGATACGTATGTGCTTTCCAAACAAAGGGGGGCGTAAAGGTCGTGGAGTGCGGTGAGCTTGACGCAGCTTGACTGTAGAGTGTGAGCGGGAGTATTTGCAACAATGAAAACGACGCGACAGACAAGGCCATGCACGTGTATCCACAAGCGAGTGCACACGCCGCGTTGAACAGAATAGTTTTTTTTTTGACAGGAAAGCGAGAGAAAAAAAAAAACAGATCAAGGATGGCGAGGGGAGGGTGGATCAGAAGCGAACAGATAAGCTTTTTGTATTCTTCTCTAATGCGATGTGAACGGCAGGACGGCATTTGCTCGCAGAGGAGAGAGAGAGAGAAAGCGCGTCTCGTGCAATGCATGAAGGACACGGTGCCCCTGGCGTTCTACCAAGTGCGCGACACAAAAAAAGCTTGGCGAGTATATATATATTTTCGGCAGCTGCTGCACAGATGCAAAATATTAAAAAAAGCCAAACGTAATAATAAAGACAGAGCAGCAAAAACAAAATAGACACCAGCACAAGAAGGACGCAAGCAACGATCAAGCAGATGCTTCGATAAAAAAGAAAGAAAAAAAAAAAGAGTATATCAAAAAATGCGCACCAGTGCTGTCAAGCAGCCTCAGCGAATCCCCTCTCTCTCTTTCTCTTTAAAACTCGCATTCCTTGCTAATCAAGGTGACTTGTTTGTCTTTCTGCTTGATCAGTTGTAGATACCCATCTAGGTGACAAGTTCTGAGAGGCGGCCGCCAATGTTGAGAAAGGAGAGCAAGAGAAAGAAACATAGAAAAACGAGAGGACGCAGCATCTCTCTCCGGTTCACCGCCTCGCCCTCATGCATTTGTGTATCCGCTTGGCGCTCCAGCATAACAATAAGCTTCTGCAGACACACACGCGCAAACACAAAGCATACGTACACACGTGGGAAAAAAAAAACAATAGCATCGTGCGTTCAATACGTATATGTTGCGTCGTCACACAACGCACGGAGGTGCGCACGATCGCCAGGGCACGTGCGATAACGGCGTTCTCCCCTCTGCAATCCCAACAAAGACGGAGGCGAGCCAAAGAATTCGTAAATTAAATGAGGAACAATCATACTAAGTATATCCCGAAGAGCAGAAGCAACAAATATCCCACCCAACAAGAATGACAATAACAACGAACAAAGGGCACAAAAAAAAAAAAAAAAACCGCGTTTCAATAGTTCGCGGGTATCCTTCACATTCCTGTACCACGTCGATAGTGAACGTAAGTTCCTTTTAAATATATATTTTGTTTCGTTGTATATTCTTTATTCCCCATGCTTTTACTCTGGTAAGATCTTCACTGGCACACCGCGGCGTATCGTGCCCCACCCAATCACACGCACCTTCCGATCCACATACCGGGCGAGCACAATGCGCTGCTGCGGTGGATCAGCGGACAAGGGGCATTCCAGCTGGCAGATGGCACGACCGGCGTGGCGGCTGGTGCGGAGAATGGTGGCGGCGGTGGTCAGCGTGCCCACGCTCAGGACGATGCTCTCGCCCTCGCGAAGGGACGCCACACGCCGGTTCGACGGGGCAGCGGCGAGGTGCACGCGGTAGGACCATTCCGCGTTGCCGCGACGGCGGTGCTCGTCACGCTCGTTGCCGCCGCCGCCGCCACGTCCTGTTCGTGGTGGTGCGAGGCCGATGATCTCCCGCAACAAAAAAAATTGGATTTCCACCTCCTGATACACCTGCATGCCGGTGAACGCCGGCGTCGTCGCCTCGTGGGCGTTGTCTGCCGTCGCTGCTGAGGGCGGCGGACTCGATGGACTGGATGGGTGGTTGCTCGCGTCGTGGACGGACGATGTCCATGACGGGCCTCGCCGTAGTAGACGCACCACCTGGCCTCGCAGCTTATTCTGCCGCGTCAACGACGGATCGAGCGTCGTCCCGATTGCGATCAGTCCGCCTGGCACCGCAAAGGCCAGCGCATTCTGCTCGGCTTGCAGACGAATCACCGTCGTGCGCAGCGGCATGGAGTACATCTCCCCTGGCGGCGGGGACGTGACGTACGACACCTCTCGCCCAGAGAGCACATCGACACGTCGTGGCACCGCCCCGTCACGCCGGCGCAGCGTCAGTAACCCCGGAATAATTTCGATCTCGTCGCCCACGCACAGCACACCGGCCGCCACCGTGCCGCCCACCACACCGCCTTTCAGATTTTCACAGTTGCGGTGTCCGACGGCACCGGGCAGCGAGACATCGAAGGAGCGCAGCACGTTCAGGTACGGCGTGTGCCGCAGCATGCGGCGTGGCAGCGGAGTGTGTACCAGATAGTCGACCAGGTAGGCCAGGTTCAGGTGCTGCTGCGCGCAGATCGGTATAATCGGCGCCTGTGTGTAAATGGACTTGGTGGTCAGGTAGTGATGGATAATGCTGTACTGTGCCGCGGCGTGCGTCTTGGAGACGAGATCGACTTTGTTCTGGAGCACAATCAGCGATGGCACGCCGATCATCTCCGCCGCCGCGAGGTGCTCGAGCGTCTGCGGCTGCGGGAAGGATTCGTTGGCTGCGATGAGCAGCAGCGCGGCGTCCATGATGGCGGCGCCGTTCAGCATGGTGGCCATGAGCACGTCGTGGCCCGGGCAGTCCACGAAGGAGAAGTGGCGCTTCAGCGTCATGGTGGCGCCGCAGGTGGGGCACGGCGTGCTGTCCGGCTGGGAGGACGGGTAGGTCTGGTAGCACGAGGGCCGCGGGCAGGTCTCGCACTGGTACACCTTGGCGTTGGCGTAGCCGAGGTGGATGGTGATGTTCATGACGGCCTCACGGTGGAACTTCTGTGTCTTGACGCCGCTGAGCGCCTTGACGACGGTGGACTTGCCGTGCGCCACGTGGCCGATGGTGCCGATGTTGATGGTGGCCTGGCGCGACATCACCTCGAAGGTGTCGACGCTGAGGTCATCGAGGTTGATCTTGCTGAAGTCCTGCGTGGCCAGTCCCTTGTCCGTGTCCAGCACGTTCTCGTCGTCGAGGGTGAAGTCAGCGATGTCCTCCTCAGCCATCGACAGACACGAAAGAACAACAACAGCAGAATGTCACAGCTGCAACGGTGTGAGGATAAACGCGCGTGCTTGTGAAAATGAAAATAAAAAAGATCAAATAGAATTAAGAAGAAGAAAGGGAAGGTCTGTAATGCCAAGGCTTCTTTTTTGGTTTTGTGTCGTTTTCACAGCTCGGTTTGTGCGCCTCTGTGCGCTTGTATGTGTGTCGTTTGACTTGCACTGCGCCGACGCGCTCAAAGATAATGTGTTGTCTGGAGACGTTCTGGGCCGTTTCACAAATGCGCGCGCTAGTCGTCAACACACGCACAAAAACTCCGCAGCCACTTCATTAATAGAACGAAGAAACGAAACTACACTCTTTCCGCCAACGCCAAATCGAACACACACATACACACACACACAAAAAAAAAAAAGAGGCGAGGTGAGGTGAGCTTCTTGATAAAGATAACAGCGATGGAGCGGGGAAAGAAATGCGCTGAGCTCCGCGATTCAATGGCCTCGCAAAGAGGCGGTTAGGGAGTTTTTGGAGGTGTGCGTGGCTGCGTGGGGAAGTCGAAGACTTCGGTCACGGCGTGAGGGTGAGGAGAGGACAAAGGGAAACCAACAAACAAAACAAAACAATCAAGCAACGGCAACAACAACAGAATAAAAACAGATCTTGTAGATCTGACAAGCGGATTTCTTTTCTGGTGTTTCACGGTATTCTGGGTGTTAAAAACGCCTGCAGTTGTGTGTCTTGGAAGGAGAGAGGAAAAGGAAGGTACAGTTCCGTTTTTTTTTTTTTAATGCTATGAGAGCGAATACTGCCGCAAAGACTTGAGTGAATATAAATATATAAATACATATGTATATATATATATATATATATATATATATTTGTAGTTATGTGTTGATGGCGAACAAAAACACACGTGTGGTGACACGTGCAAAGAGAGGAAGGGCGACAGAGGGAGTTGTAACATACAGCGACATCAGACCCACACGTACGAGCCCATCAGGACGATGGAAGGGATGTGTGGCCGTGGGTCATCCAGTGAATGCGAATCCATTCAGTAACAGCAGCGAGGGCATTCGAGAGAGAGTCGCTGACGGAGGACATCTTCGCTTTGGGCAGGCACGCACGACGGGGGTGAGCGCCGGACTCAGCCACACACGCTTCCTTTCATTATCATTCGCGAGTGGCGGCTGATCGAAGCACATCATCGCAGAGTGGAGGTGGTGTAGGCGGGAAGGAATGCGACACAAGTATTTAACCACTGAAGCTTTTCTCGAGAATAAAAAAAAAACCTAAACTTGAGAGCGAAACATATCTAAGCACAGTGTCCACAACACAATGTGAAAAGAGACCAAAGAAGGTGAGATCTAGAACTTGGAAGCAAAATAATAAAGCTATATACGAGAGGAGTACAATGTAAGAACCTGCAGTAGGCGCAGAGGCAAAGAGAAGACGGTTAGCGTGTTGACAATGAATCAAGAAGCCATAAGGGAGTGTGAGGAGAATAACAGCAATGAAAACAAAAAAAAATAGCTCACCTGAGTTTTTCTTTTATTTATTCTCTGCTGCCATTGATATTATTTATCTTTCAAACGGACTAGCTTCGCCACTACCAAAGAGAAGCGAGAGAAAGAGAAGAAAGTGTCAAAATAAAAAAGAAAATAAAAAACGCTGTTGGGGGGATCTAATTGAGCTTCCATAGTGGAGAGAAAACAAGAAAAAAAAAATTAAAGCAAAACAAAACAAAACGACTCATCTCATCACGATGGTATGCACTTGCCTGCCCTCAAAAGCCCAAAGACAAATGACAAACGACAATAATAATAAAAACGTATCAACAATACACTTGCGAATCTAAGTCAAAAAAAAAACAAATTGAATTGTTGCATGAAGCCGTTGAGTGAGCGTGGGTTAAAATAATAATAATCATCATAAGAAACTCCTTCGCAAAGGCATACACGCACAATCGATCGAGAGAACATATGTGAGCATCTAGAAAAAAAAAAGAAGGCAACTTGCACCATGCACCTGGGTGAGAAACAAACGAAAAAAACAGAAAAAAGAAGGAGGGAAATGATTCTGACAAGCGGACTTCTTCTGCTTCATACATCACTGTCCTCTTCCTTTTGTTTTCCTAATTTTTTTTTTTTTTTTTAGGGCCGGATCTCTTCCTTCAGCAGCTTCACTACCACAAGCAGGTAGTCATAGATGCACTGGCGGATCGGCACGTCGATCGGCGTTGCTCCCGCATTCGCCACCGCCGCCGCCCTCTTCTCCGTCGGCTGGTACTCCGCGACCTTCGCCTCCAGTCGCTCAACATCCGCCTTCACCTTGCTGCGGCGGTCTGCCGGACGCAAAGCCGGGTCGCTCAACTTCGCCACGATGCTTTGGATGGACGCAAGGAACGTGTTGGGCATGCGCATGGCACTCGTCACCAGCTCAAACGACTCCTTCCGCTGGTCGTGCTGACGCGCGGTGTTGGAGGTGCTCTGCATCACCAAACGCTCCCGCAGCGTGGCCTCTTCGAGTTTGTTCTTGGTGGCCTCGGCATCCACCTTGAGCTTGTCGTAGGCGTCCTGGATATCCAGGTAGGCAGCCTTGTAGTTGAGCACCTTCCCGGTGGAGGAGCACGCGGCGCTGGTGGCCAGCCCCAACGCACTACGGAGTTCAGCCACCTCGTTCGCCAGGACCGCCCGCGCGGCCTCGGCGTCGCTGAGGCGCTCCTTCAGCTTGTCCGCCTCGTGCTGAAGGACGGTGATGGTCTGCAACATCTGCTCGTTTTCCTTAATGAGGGCCACCGTCGCGGCATCCAGTTCAATGATGGGCAGAGGGCTGCCTGACGGGCTGCGCACGAGGGATCGAGTCGCCTGCTTGTTTGGTGAGGCACTGACGGCGGTGTTGGTCGGCATCGACGCCATCGGCGAAGCTTCCCGACGAGGACGGCTGCTCACGATGGATGAGGAAGGAGTCGCGGTGCTTTTCTTCATCTTTATTTTATTTTGAGTTGTGCGTGTGTGTCTCTGTGTGTGAGTGTACTTCTGTAATTCCCTTTTTTTTTTCTGATCTGAACAGCTTTGTCTTCGTCTTGGTGTAGAAGTCTGGGTGTGTGGTTGAGTGTGTCTTGCTGTCTAAAGGAGCTTGATAATTTACGAATGGTGGCCGCACAAAGTCACGTTATATAGCGTTTGTGTGGCAGCAAAGAGAAAACATGGAATGAAAACAAAAACAGAGAGAAAGAGAAAGAGAGAGAGAGAGAGAGATGTGTGTGGAGAAACACGTGTGGACACGTCAGCGCTCAGAGAGAAAAAAGAAAAGCAGGTGCAGCACAGCTTCCGAGAGAGAGAGAGAGAGAGGGCCATCCTGACCCTCACTATGTATTTTATTGCTTAGCCATGAAGTCTTTGTGCGGCACTCGTCCTACAAGAGTCGACAAGACAAAGCAACCACAATCCTATATGCAGTTTGCGGATTTTTTTTAAAAAAAGGTTACCTCGTTGTGAAAGACGTAAGCATGTAGGCGACTCTGCGCAGCTCGTATGCATTCTCTTGTCCTTTCATACACATTCTCTCTCTGCGCCAATGCGCGCCGCGTTAATTCGAAAGGATCTAAGCATCTCCGTACCTCATTTTCGAGGTTTTCGAAATATTTCAGCATCACAATTTAGACGCTCAGTTTTTTTTTTTTTCGCCCTAGTTGTAGTAAAAGCTTTGGAGGAAGGCGATATCAGGGGAAAAAACAAAGGAAAACAAACAAAAAAACAAAATATATAAGAAAGCAAACAAGAAAGTAAACAACTGGGGTGAAGAGGATGAAGTAAAATACTGATAAAGAAAGAGATTGCTTTTTCTCCCAGCACAATACTTGCGGAGCGACAAAGAACAAAAGAAAGAAAAAGAAAAAACGAGACAAAAGGAAAGTCACACAATAGCTTTTTGTTTTTGTTTCCACACCATTGTGTGGCGTGTGTCACGCAAGAAGTTCGCGACTCACGGTCTCTATACTCACGCGCGCACACACACACACACACACAAATACTCAAAAACCAACCCATTCACATTCGCCTATCCGCCAGTCTCTTTGTCGCGCTAAACTCAGCCACACGGAAAAGACGCGGTTGTCTCTCTGAAAGTACGTGTGTGTGTGCGTAAATGTGCTGCTTGGCTTCTCAACAGCATCAACAGCTGCTAAGAAGAAGCGCCAATTTTTTTTTTTTTTTTTTAATGCCATTCAGTCAACTTGAATTCTAACGTACGGAGAATGGATGCGACAACGTGTGAGCTTGTACAGCGCAAACAAGTAGAGGTAAAGAACCCACACACACACAAAAACAATAATAATTGTAATAAAAATACGCAATAGCTAACAAGCACTATGAAGCGACACCAACGGGAAAAAAAGATAACATGATAATAGACGATGATGAGAAAGGAGAGAGAGACGGAAATCATCTGGGCCCACGCCCACATGAACCATCTAATAAAACAACACAAATTACACAACATGAAAAAAAAAAAAAAAACGAATGCGAAGGAGTACAGTGAATAAGCGAGAGCTGCCACTTGGTGGAAGTAAGCGCACATGTGAACACGTGTAGATGTCGGCTTACCGAGACAACACGAAGAACTGTGCGTCGTTTTAAAGCAGTTAAGATGATGAAAGTGATGTTTAGCGCACCACTCAGGTTCTACAGATACAACAACAATCATCATCAGCAAGAACAACAACAACAACAACAACAACAAAAAAACAACACCCGCTACTCTATTTCACTACTGTCACTGTGAAGCACTTACAAACACAAACACACGAACTTTCAGAATCAAAAAGAGACGCCCTATCGTCTTCAGTTTCTACCCAGGCCCCACCACTACTTCTATCTCTCTCCCTCTCCCTTCTTTATTTTGTGTTAATGCCACTGGCGAGGATGATCGGCAACGGTGGCCGCCTCCCACGCCCCAGGCGGCAGGCAGCGGTTCGCGTTGGTGCCGGCACGCACGTTCTTCTGCCGCTGCTCAGGGGTCTTCCACGCGTCCAGGGGGAGGCACTGCTTGGGCCTCGACATGTCAATCCCAGGCTTGCTACGGCGCCTTTCGGCATCGAAGGCGGAGTTGCGGCGGTACTCCGCGTTGGCGCTGTGCGTGCGACTGCCGCCCCTGCTGTTCACCGCGCCGCTGGCACGACGACTATCACGCGGACTGCGGGAGGAGGCGTCCTGCGCGTACACCGGTGTGGAGTGGCGGCGTGACGGCGCAATCGGTGAGCGATACCGGCGCTGCGCCGCGACCACCGTGTAGGGGTCTCGCATCGTGTAGCGCGCGTCCTTCTCGCCAACGGAGGCGAGGATGGCTTGCTGACGCTGCTCCTCCAGTTCACGTCGGCGCTGCGCGGCAACGGCCATGCGCTGCTCCCGCTGAGACATGCGGCGGGCGATCTCCGCCTGGCGCTCGCGTTCCCTCTGCAGCATGTTCTCATAGCTCGCCTTCTCCTTCGCCAGCTCCGTTTCCACCAGCGTCGTCTCGCGGATCTTGCT
The DNA here is from genome assembly GCA_030849845.1 of Crithidia brevicula. NCBI lineage: Eukaryota > Euglenozoa > Kinetoplastea > Trypanosomatida > Trypanosomatidae > Crithidia > Crithidia brevicula. The sequence continues at coordinate 97,389 of JASAOD010001924.1, forward strand.
GAACTGCGCGGAGCGCTCGGCGGCCTCCTGGCGGTGGAATTCATTGTCCATCATCCGCTCCACGGCCTCACGCTCCGCCGCGGTCATCGACCCAGACCGGCGCCGCGCTGCCGCTGCTGCCGCGCCGGCGTCGATGCTGCCAACGACGCCGTTGACGGAGCTGGCACGCCGCGCGGCGATGTTGCGCGCCGACTGGACCACCGAGGAGCAGCGGCGGTAGTGCTGCTCCACCACCGCCGTCTCCTCGGCGCTCATGGCGCTGCCGGCGTACGAGTGGCCGCCGTTGCTGTGCGACCGCGGGGACTGGCCGATGGTGGCACGAGGCGTGGTGCCGCGGCTGCTGCGACGCTGTACGTAGCTGTGGCGTATGGCTGCGTTGCTCGTGTTACCGTTGCTGTGCGGGCTGACCCCTGCGAGCCCGCCGGCGACCGTGCGCGGCATCGTCAGACCAGGGACGGGGACGGAGTGGGACGGGGCAGAGGCGTTCGCTTCCGCGGCCGCTGCTGCTGCCTCCTCCGCCTCCACTTCGTGTTCATGCTGATGGGCGATGTGGCGTTCGTCTAGTGGGGGCACCGTGCCTTCTCGCGTGGTGTGACGAGCGTCTTCCGAGTCCGCGCGCGCGTCCTCTTCGTCCTCTTCTGCGTAGCGATGCGCATCGTCTGCGTCTTCGTGGCCGTAGGCATCTGCATCTTCATCTTCTGCTGCTGCTGACTCCTCCACCACCTCCTCCTCCATATGCGCCTCCGCCTGATCAGCCTTCTCCACCTCCTCCTCGTCGTGTGCTGCGTTGGTCACGTCGATGGGCTCGTGTTCACCGGCATCCTCAGCAGGCTCCACATTCTTGCGAAAAAGAAACATAGCGAGTCAAAAGAATACAATAATGACTTTAAAAATCAAACAGACGATACAAAACAAGAAGGCGAAATGCGGATACACACACAAAAAAGAAAAAGATGAGCAGCTGATTTAGCTTGACAGGGTTCAGGCAAACAAGAATCACATAAACACAGAAGATAACGACGAATGGTGAATGGTTTTTTTTTGTGATTCAAGATAGATTGCTCTGCAATAAACAAAAAAATAAGAAGACGAAGAGACAAGGGAAAAAAAGGAAGAAGACACACACAACTTCAAGTTGTTCTCTATCTGACGTGGCCCAACAATCGACGCGGCAAGTTCGACATGAACAGCGCAAAAGCAACAACAACAACAATGGGGTGGCAGTGTCCCACACGAGACGCACACATCGTACCGAAGTACAGACATGGGTATATATTTTTTGGTAGAAAAAGAAAAGATTGATGAGGAAGAAGAAGAAGAAAAAATGAAGATGTGAGGTGAGTCGTTAACGGAGCGCGCTATACTGTCGCAAAGGAAGCCATTCCCCCGCGCAGCTACGCGTTTAGGCTTCTTATTATTATTCACATTCGTATGATGGTGATGATGCATGTTGGGATTTCTTTGCTGTCCCACTGTGTCTCCTCCTCTCATTCATGTGTGTGTGTGTGTTTTCCGTACTTAAACGCCACAGCAAACCACATGCGCACAATTAAAGCGTGTACCTGACGGCACGCTTGTTTGTGTAGGCGCGCAAGCGTCGTTGGGAGAGAACGAGGGAGAGCAAACCCTGATCCATCAACACCGCAGACAGCGTCAGGTTTTTGCGCGTGTCGCTGTCATGACCTCTCCCTTTGCTGGGCCGCGTCGCACTTTTCAGAGTTACAAATCTTATTATCTTTTTTTTTTTTTTTTGACTAGTGATGTTTTTTTTTTCCTTTCCATTTTCTTCTTCTTGGATGCTTCACAGAACCAAAAAAAAGTTGAAAAACAAAATAATCCCCACACGCCTTCGGCTAAGCGCTCTGACGACGTGCCACACACAACGTGCGACGTCGCCTCTCTAACCCACGATTCCACACTCGAAAAAACAACAATAACAAAGAAAGCAACAAAACACCTCGTCGTCGCCCTTCCTTCTTTACTTCTCCTTCCCTCACGCTTCACACATTACGTCCGAAGCCGGAATTCTGGTGCAGCGCTTGTGTAAGGAAGCGATGCAGCATGAGGGACTCTGCGGCGTCCAAGCTCACCGTCCACTCCACCGTCTCCTCATGCACGTCGGCGCCGTCGATCGTCTGCGCCTGCCCCGTCGTTGGCCGCATGGACGTGCAGTGCAGCGTGTGGTGGTGCTTGCCCTGCGCCGCATCCGGCGCGAAGGTCGCGTTGGTGAAGCGAGACTGCACCTCTACCTTGTCCATCCGCCCCTCGAGCACACCCAGGAAGCGCGCAACGTATACTGGAGGCAGCGTTACGGTGACCACCTTCTCCGCGCGGTTCTCGCGTCGACCCGCCGACGCCGTTGTATCCGCTGCCGCGTCCTCGGCGGACGCTTTCACTGTCGCGCTGCGCTGGCGGTGGTAATCAAGAACGATATAGCCGTTACGATGCAGGACGCGCAAGAGGTAGCCGCGGCTGATGTCCTCGTCGTTCCAATGCACGATATCAAACGCGGGCGGCAGGCTCGCACGGCGGTTGCGCTGGCGGTTTGGGCCAACGTTTCTGTTTCTGTTGTCGTTGTTATTGTTGTTGTTTATGCTTTGTGCCGCCTCTGACGTTGCCCACCGCGTTTGCAGCTGCAGGGGCGGCTGCTGGTGGGTGAAGATAGGGGAGGCAGAGGTTGCTGTGGCCACACCAGCAGCGGCGAGTGGGCTGCGGGCAGCACAAACGTTGGCAACACGACGGAGCATTTCTTATTGGTTTCTGCGTGTCTGTTTTTTTTATATTCCAATTTACCGCTTTTCTATAATTTTTTTTTCTCGTCTTTTCGTGTTCCTTGCCCTCGGGAGTTGTCGAGAGGAAAGTGCAAGGATGGGGTTGTGTGTATGTGTGGGTGCGTGTCTGAATGTGAGGGGGCGGTAAAGATAATACGATCGTTATAATGAGCTTATCCAGGGCAGCGTGGAGATGATCTCGTGGCAGGACAAGTATTGGGGAAATTTCAGAAACAAACAAACACACAAACACGCAAAAAAAAAAAAGGCGAGAGAGAGAAGGAGGGAACGAGTATCACGGACAGCTGCTACTGCACACACACCAACCCACACACACAGACAAACATGTATATACATATCTACAGAGGGCAAAGGAGGCTCACCAAGTGCCGGGTCGTTGACGATGATGCTGACCGCTTTTACATTTGGGGGAACGAAATTGGTGAAAACCCAATTCGAGTAAAGAAAGTACGAGTCGACGCCGCAGTCTCTCCCCACAGTACAGTGCGAGCTGGCTGTCTCCGTGATGGTAGGTAGAGCAAGAACACGCGCACACACACACACACACACATACACACAAAGAGACAGCTATGGTGCTTCTTGCAGTCATCATTTGCTTTCAATACGGTAGATTCTCACTATTAAGAACGAGCTTAGAAAAAAAAAAACAATCCAACGTAGCCACACCAATAAACGTGAACATCCAGATGGCAGGAACCACACGTGACACTCGCACAAAACAACAACAGCACAAACTGCATCGATGGCAACTCCACACAGATGCGAAGGAGATAAGACGCACATTTATTACAATGCGTTCGCAAAACAGAATTTTTGTCTGCCCTTTTTTTGATAGTACTGTGAATAGTGAAGCAAAAAAACAAAACAAAAACCAGGATCAAGAACGTCAAAAAAAAGTTCACAAACAAATACACACAAACAAACACACACACACACACACTCAAAGTGAGGAGGGAGATAAATGTACGGTCAAGAGGCAAAACCAAAGAGAGGATAATGGACGGTAACACAACACGGGTCACCACCAGCGAGAATCTACGACGGACACATACGCGTAGAAGATAGCGAAAGAGAGAGAGAGATAGAAGGGGAGAGTGTGGACACCCTGAACACAAGCAACAATTAAAAAACCACGTTTCTCAACAGAAGGGGCGCCAGCACTCCTCTAAAGAGGACGAGATCCGCAGAAACTGTCCTGAACGTCGATGTATGTGTGTGTGTGTGTGTGTGTATGCATCTATCTTTAGTGCTGGGAGAAGCCCATCATGTCCATCATCCTCTCTAAGAGCAGGGAAACGGCGGCGCCACCGATGAAGCCCGCGGTCATGCCCGGGTATTTGTACGAGCGCCACCCGTAACATCCACCGAGAAGTCCGCCCGCTACGGCGGGATTCCACTTATCTTTTCTACCTCGCCGCTTCTCCAGGGCGACCTCGATGCCGCCGAAGAGAAAGCCGAAGAAGCAGAAGCTGCAGCCGAGGCCGTGGGCGTTGCGCATGCTGTAGCGGAAGAAGTCCGCCGTGCCCATCTTCTGCGTTGCCGTCTCCGCGCTGATCATCGCCCCGAAGAGGGAGAAGGCGTATCCCATGACGTAGCCGCCCACCACACTCGTCGCAGCGGTGGACAGAGTGCTGTTCTGCGCCATCATCATCGCCTTTTGCATCGGGTCCACCGGTGGACGAGGATCGAGAATGGACGCCATTGTTTGAAAAAAAAAAGAAAAAAAGACACAAACACAAAAAATAAAAACAATACAAAGCTCAGCGAAGCACAAATACGCACCAAAAATGATAATAATAATAATAAAGATATTTAAAAAGGAAGAAACATAGAAGACTGTTTGTTATCTCACGCGTGGGCACCGGCGGCTACTATGTCGGGGAGGACAATTTGGAGCGTCCTGTGCGCGTGTGTTTTGTGCTAGGAGAGTGAGCGATGCAGCGTTGCATATGGGCGCGCATGAAGGGAGGCAGGATACAGAAAATACAATAAAAATGTGTGTGTGTGTGTGTGTGTGTGTGTGTGTGTGTGTGCCGGAAAGAGAGAGAGAGAGAGGTAAGATTGGCAGCAAATAGTGTCCGTACATAAGTCAAAGCAAAACTTGAATCAGGGACTTCTTTTTGTTGTTGTTGTTGTTTTTCCGGTGGTGCTGCGCAGGAAACAACAGCGCTGACAACGGCAATAAGAATAACGACGACGCAAGCACACTGTGCGCATGTGCGATCGCAAGAGAGATGTGTACCATCACGGGCGAGACTTGCACTGAGTGTCTCCTCCATCATCTTCACTTTTGAAATCGGCCATCAGCAAAAAAATAAATAAATAATAATAATTAGAGAAATAAAACTTGCTGGTTTTCAAATCGTTATTTACTCCTGCGTGAAATTTTCACGGTGCTTTCTTCTATATCAAAAGTAAAATGTTTACAAATATATATATGCCCACATTCGAATACAGGGTGTTGAAGAGAAACGAGAATGTCGGACATCAGGCCAGTTTCTCTTCTTCTACACACCTCGCATACGCTAAGGTGATATGTACATGGGGGACAGCACCTACGCATAAACACACACACACACACACACGCTCACATACACAGAGAAACATTGAGAGAGGGTTTGTAGTCCAATCATGGGCGCGCTCTCCATTCACCGCAGATGTTGTTGTCTTTGCTGTTCCACGTCTCAGGGAATTTTTTGTATTTGTCGTTATCGCCTCTTCCCAAAGTGGCACTGTGCCGCGCGCATTTGTGCGCGCGAACGCAACTTTTTTTTTTTTTTTTTTACATCACAATTTCCGGTTTGCTCTGTAGTACGGCAATGCGCTGCTGCGACTCCTCTCCCCACGCATCAACGCTGTGCACCGCCACGAACTCGCTATACCCCGACAAGATGGTGAGCCGAAGAAACCGGATATCACGCCCGGCGCCGTCGGGATCCATGTCGAACACCTCCGTTTGCGTCCCACCACCTCCACCACTACCACCCCCGGCGCCTGCACCAGGGCTCGCTGTGGCCGCGCCGCGTGTCAGTGTGCGCTCAGCCATGACCTCGAATGCGTTCGGAGCCTCATGGCAACACTTTTCTAAAAGAATGTCCTTGACATCATTCAACGTCAGCGAAACACGTGAAATTTTGGCCGACGATGCGCGTGTCTGGACGATGATCTCATGCGGGAAGCCACCGGTGGTGACCACGAAGGACGTTGGATTTTTGGGATCTGTGATGGAGGTGCCAGGGAGGTCGTCGTCGTGGAAAGAGATGAAGTTAACATCCAGATTCACGCGTGGGTTAGACGTGGCCATCGTCGCTGCCTCTCTCTCTCTCACACACCAAGAGTTGCGTGCGTGTGCTGGAGTAGAAACCTGTTGGATGGCTCCACGTGTGCAGGCAGACGCTAAAAAAAATTAATCGGTAACTAACTGAGATGCTTTTTTTCCCCTTTTATTGGTGTTGACGATGAAGGGTAGGGGGAGATGGGGATACACCACCACCGCAATCTCAAAGATGAACACACACACACAGAGGAGGGAGAAAGAGAGACACAGAGGAGGACGATGAAGTCGCGTTTAGCAGGCAAATAGACTTGGATAAATCTACGGGCTTTTCACGCTGGTGCTGCGCAGAGCCTTTTTTCTTTTTTTTGGTTGTGTATGTATGTAGAGGCGCGGCGACATCGACCCCGGTATTGAAACGCAAAGCATTCCATCTTTTATTGAGTACCGCTAAGAAGAAGCAGGTAGCTCTATGGTTGAGTTTTTTTTTTTTTCGGTATGTAAGAGGTGCAGAGATAGCAAGACAAGGGCAAACAAGATACGTTCGACACCTCTGTGTTTCTGTTTCGTTTTCGAAAACGCGTTTCGATCTTTAATAAGAGCTCAGTGGGAACCATAAGCAGAAGGTCCTTTCCCACGTTAAACGTGCCGTCTTACACAGAGAAGAAAACAATAATAATAATAAAAGAAAAGCAATAACACAAAGAGTTAGTACACCTTAGACCGGCAAGAATGACGGAGGATGCTTTTCATGCTCGCCGTCGCCCCCAATTAATAAGCAGAAAACGACCAAACAACAAACACAAACAACTCCAACGCAAGCGCGCACACAAACACACACAACAGGGTAGAAAAAAAAAAAACTGAGGGTGACGGGGAAGCGTGAAAAAACACAAAATTATGAGCACAGAAAACAAACAAAAAAAGGCTTCAACACTAGCGCTGCAAGCCGGCTTTTAAACGTCATTACTTACCTTAACAAACAAACTCATAATCGCAAGAGAGGCACACACACACACACACACACATCAACATACAAGAGCGCTACCATCTGGACGTGCGTGCGTGTGTGAGAGGAGAGAGAGAATGCTTTACTCGTCGCGGCTGCGCTTGCCGCCCCGTCCACGTCCCCCGGCTTTCCGGCGCGGCCCAAGCTCCCACTCTCTCGAGTACCGCACCATCTCATGGTCCGGCCGATTCACATTGCCGACGTCGTTGACATCCCATTGACTGCGACTGCCCTTGCGGCGCTCCCGCACTTCGGATATGCGTGCGTCATGCGCCACCTCGCGCTGCACGTTGCGAATCGTCTTGTTGAACACCTGCAGCATGCCGCTGTTCATGTCGTAGGTGCCGGACTGCTTCAGCGGGGTCGGGTCCCCGACACGGCGCAGAAGGTGCGCGCGATGGAGCTGTCGGCGCTGGAAGGCCTGCACGCGCTTGTCTTTGGCCGCATGCAACGCGCTGCCTTCGCTGTAATCCACCGCCTCTCCATGTGTCAGCCGCTCCCAGGCACCTCGCTCGCGCAACTGCTTCTTCTCCTGCGCCACCTGTGCTAGTCGCTCCGCGTACGGCACGGCGCTCTGATTCGCGCAGAGCACCGCTCCCTTCTGGCTAGCACGCACGTTGGCTGGTCGCTTACCGCCAATGCGTTCGAACTGCTTCCAGTTTTCTTCAATGCGCTGCTCCATCGTCATGTCCTCCCCGTGGAGGGCTGCCGTGCGGGCATAAATGTCTTGCAGATCCTCGTTGATGCGCTGGTGGTGGACGAGGAGGTCGCGGTGATCAGCACGCTTCTTGGTGGCGTTTTGTTTAAACGTGGCGGTGTGCTGGGCGTTCTCGTCATAGTGGATGCCGCGGTGGAGGGAGCGGGGGCCTTCGATCTTGTTGCGCTCCTTCACAATCTGCCGCGTTACTCGACTGTGTAGCGGGGGCATTCTTTACAAATTTTAAATTGTTGTATTGAGTAGCTAAGTAGAGAGAATTAAATCGAG
>JASAOD010001925.1:0-106820 GCA_030849845.1 Crithidia brevicula
CAGCTCCTGCTGCTCCGTGCGTGACCACGGCCCACCATGTGCCTTGCGCGCGCGGTTGATCGCCTCAAAGTCTTCCGCCTTAGGGATGTTCTCGTTCAGCAGTGCTACGCGCTCCTCGCCCAGCGTCAATGTATCAAAGGTGCGGATGCTCGCTTCGATTTGCTGAATGGGCAGATTGATAATTCGAAGCATCACGTTGACGGCGGTGTCTGTGTTCCATGCCAGAATAGCATCTACTACTGGCTTCGACTTGGCACGCTCCGTACGCACAGATGCGTCGCTCCTCTTGAACATATCCTCCAAGTTGGCGCACGTTGCCGCAGACAGCGGAGGGTGATGGGAGACCTCGCCAAAGACACCCACGGCATCGCCAATCGCACCGTTGATCGGCACGGGACGCGTCTTGCCGATGTTCGCAATGGGTGCCGCCGCCCCACCGGCACTACCCTTCGCACCGGGCGGTGGTGGCGGAGCAGCTGGACCACCAGTCCGTCCCAGACCCGGCGGCGGCGGTGGCGGCGGCGGCGGACCCCCGCCTGTCTTGAAGGGCTCCGGTGGGGTCAGAGAAGGGAAGGAATGGTCAGCTACGGGCTGCGGCGTCCCACCGCCACGTCCAGCAGGCTCTACATGTCTTCGAGGCGAGACCAACGGCAGATTACCGCATCGTTCATCGTTGTCGTGCCCCTCAATGCACGGTGAGGGCTGCGGTGAAGCGAAGGCTGGGAGGCTTATGTACTGGGGCGATGACGCAGGTGTGGTGTTCGCTGGGCTTTTGCAGTGCAGGTGCCAATCCGCACTCGTGCTTAGCCGAGTCGGTCGACTCCGCGCCTCATGCGATGAAGGCCTGTGGAACGAACGAGCGCTTCTGTGTGGGCAGGTGCGGATTGACGGCGTCAGCTCGTGGCGAGCCGCCAGCCGTGCCGACACGTCCACGGCGCCTCTGCACAGCGAGGGTCGGCGTTGACGCATGGTAGGAGGCGTCGCGGGGCGCTGAAAAAAATCCTCACCCAAGCTCGCTGATGTGTGCTGGGCAGCACTCTGCGGCCGCTGCAGGTCACAGCAAAATATGGTCGTGTTGCTTCGCGGTGTTGAGCAGGAAGAGGGCAGATGGCCAGCGGTCTCACCACTCTCGCGACGGTCGCTGGAGGCCACCGCTGATGCATCGGACGACGACATTGACTCTGCGCTGCTCAATGGGTAGTCGTGCAGTTGATGCTCGTGGTCAGCGCCGTCGGCGTGGTCGTGCAGCTGCAGGTACCCTTGTGGAGAGAGGCTCCTTGTGATGGCCCTTCCTGGCGCATCGGGTCCGACGCTGGCAAGATCGATGGGGGCCAAGAGGCTGCCTCGGGCACCGACGGCACCGTTCAATTTGTAGTACATGGGCTCCCCCTCCGTGCGGTGTGGCCGGTGGTGCAGACGTTTCCCACCGCTGGCGGCTACATGGGCAACGACGCTGTCCAACGCCTTTCGCGTCCGTTCATCTCGCACGCTTGGCGCAGACGCCTTGTCATACACTTCGGCGTGTTCGCCCTCGTCCGTCTCGGTCTGCAACGCTGGCGCCGTTCCCTCGCCACCCCCCGCTTCTTCCTCGGCAGACATCCTCTCCTGCGTGGCCTCGATGGCAGACTGCAGCTCGGCCTTTTTGTGCTCCAGCTGTGCCGCTGCCTCCTGTGCGTCTCCCTGCGTCGCGTTCAACGTCCGTATCACCTCCCCCTCCCAGTCGTTCGGGAGATCGAGGAAGCGCAGCAGCTGCGTCACGGCCGCGGCGTCGTTGAAGCGTAGCGTGTCGACGCTGTCCGACGACGCCAGGCGGTTCCGCACCTCACTCTGCAGAATAGATAGCATGAGGTCAGTGTTTCCCTGTGCAGCGAGCGCGACGTCCCGCACGTGCTCGGTCGACACACCGTGCGCGTCTGCCAGGTTCTGCATGTACTCCTTTGTCACTTCCACCGTGTGCGCCTGCGAACATCGTCGAAACGTGGCCGTTGAGCCGCTGGTGGAGAGCGACCCGGCGCGACGGCGACGCTCCACCATTGAGAGACGCTGCACGCGCTGCGGCGAGACGGAGGGATCGCTGATGATGGGCGGGAGGTCGGCGTTGTCCTCGATGCGCACGGTGGTGCGTCGACGCGCCACACTGGATGGGATGGCCCTTGGGTCGTCTTCGTTGAGGCTGGCATCTGCGACGCTGCTGTGGTAGCTCTCCGCATCCGAGTGCGGCATCGCCTCGTCCATGCTACGCTGTGCACTCAGAAGTCTACGCCCTTTCACTTGATGAGGCTCGAGCGGCGTCGACGGCTGCCGAAATGGCATTTCCTTTTTTTGCTGTTTTTTTTGTTATGTATATATTTATTTGTTTATTCTTGGGAAAAGGCGAATAAAAAAAAAAGAGAAGGGAAGTCTTGTTGATGGCTGCGGTACTACGTCTAGATCGTAGCGCCAGCCACAAAAAAAAAAAAACGAGAACCTAAACGTTGAATCTTCAAAACGCCTGTGCTCTTTCTCTAATCGCCTTTGTACGTTGAAATGTATATGCTTTTACGTTTTAGAAGTAACTTTAGAAAGAGGAAAGTTCAACAGTGGCCAAAGTACTTGAAATAAGGGTATAGAATCACAGCAAAGAGAAGAAGATAGATAGATTCCACACAACTGCGAAAGTGACTCACAAAAAAAAAAACACAAAAGGAGAACAAGGGAAGAGGTAAGTGAAAGAAGAGGAAAAGCAAAAGACACAAAATAGAACAACAGAAAAACGGAAGGGAAAAAAGCGAATTTTTAAACCAATAGAGGGGGTGAAGAAGGGGGGCGATAAATGCCTCACGAGTGACAGGTCAGCATCTACACGAGAAACGAAAAAGAAGTATAAAGTGCGAAAGTAGGTGCAAAGCGTGCGTCTTAGAGTGATAAATTGATAAAAATTGAATAAGATCAAAATAGATGCCGTTGGGGCAAAAAAAAAACGAGAGAAAGTGGGGAGAAAGCACGAAAAATCCGAATGTTACTTCGTTGATGTTGTGGTTCTTGTGACTCTTACTGTTTCTCGGAGCTTAACAAGGAAATTGCGCAACGTCTTCGTTCACGCAGTCTCTGTTTCGAACGGCTGAAGGATTGCAGGGAGCTGCGCTAAGGAACGCGCCGCTTGGTGAGCTTGAGAAGGGGGCACGAGTAGAAAATAAAGCGCGGATTAGAAAAGGCGTTTAAGCCTATTATGTTTAATATATATTTTATGGAACGACGCGCTGGAAAAAAAGCGAATGTCGCACAGTGCAGCGTGTGTGTGTGTGTGTGTGTGTGTGTGTGTACGTGGGTGGACACCAGTGGGTTCATGGTCGACGAGTCAGGATATCAGCGCAAGGTGTCATGCCATGGCAGGAAAACGAGCAGCAGACAAGGAAAAGATTAAAAAGAGAGGAAGAGAGAAGAAAAGAGTGGGCGGCATCTACAATAATGGAGAGAACTCAAAAAAAGTTGGCAGCGGAAGATGATGGACTGAGGCTTCCGTGCAAACGTCTGATGGTGCTAACGTCACGTAACCGCAGCCATGGGGAAGAAAGGCAACGAGAATGTTTTTATTATTATTATTTGCAGCGGCGAGACAGGAGCAGCGCTGGAGTCCGTTCTTGCCATAGTCGCGTTGAGCTTCTTCCTCTGTATTCGCGCATCAGCTGCTACTCAACTACCTTGAGCTCAGGAAAGGATGTTAGACAACTAAGGCAACGATGTCGCAGATGCGTGAATAGAGTTCACTCAGCAATACCTCTGTTGAACGTTAAGGAGCACTCTCCAATGCAAGAGGTAGATGTCCTCTCAGTGCGGCTTTACCACTCCGTGTTTTATGTTTTTGTTGATGTTGTTGTTGTTTTGCAGATCATAGGAAACAATAATTCATAGAGATAAATAACCTTTAAAGTTTTCCAGGCAAGCTCTCCTCAAACTCGAGCACATGACAAAAAAAAACATCGCCAACAGCATTCACAACAACATAGAGTCCAAAGCAATAACAAAACACAAGACAAGCAATATCGAAAAACAACACTACAAGAAAAGAAGAAGATGCGCCGCGACGCCTCTCCTTCACCTCCTCACTCACCTTCAGCGTCGAAGTGGACAGCAGCCACGCCTTCCACGCCGCAATACGCCACACTTGTCACAATGGCTTGCAGCTCGACCTTATCCAAATCTTCCGCCTCTAATCTAGCGAGCGGGAAGAACACGTCGGTGCTCAGTGCAAAGGTAGAAGGCGCGGCAGTGTCTTTCACTGCGGCCGAGAGGTCCAACGCGCTCACACGCAGCGCGAGCTGCCGGGTTGCGCGCGGGGACGTCTTCTGTGACACCACGCACCGCACCCACCACTCGCTCATTGCAGCCCCTTCGCCGTCCTCCTCCTCCTCCACGGCAGCAGAGCCCTCGCCAGCCGTGCTGCTGCTGCTCGCCGCTCGCGATGCGTGGACCCACCGCACCTGCGCATCGACGTGCACGATCATCGCCAAGACATCGTTCATCTCCTCTACACGACCCTTGGCCTCCACGGCGACGACGCGCGGCACACCGGCGGCCTCCTGCACGGCCGCCTTTACTGTGCGCTGCACCAAGGCAGCAACGCCAGCGTCGGAGGCGTCGTTGGTGCCGCTGCGGCTACTGCTGCTTCCCCCACCAATCGCCACCTCTTCCGCCGTTGCGCTTTGAGACAAAGACTGCACCAGCTCACCAACGCACGACTGCAGCCTCGCCACAACAGTGTCGGGTGTGTCCTGCAGCTCCTCTAACGTGCACGCCTTGCCCAAGGCGGCCTGAGCAGCAGGCGAAGTGTACGGCGCAGATCGCCAGCACGGTAACTGCAACACCGGCGGCTCGCTCTCCCACATCTGCCGGTGCAGCGCCGCTGTGAGCCGGATCAGCCGGGCAGCGGCCCACGCCTGCGTGTCGCCGTCCACCAGCTCCACCACAGCGGACACAACCCGGCGCACCGCAGGCAGCAGTGCACGAAGGTCCTCTACCAAGCGCTCTGCCAAGTGGGGTGCGACGGAGCTGCAAAGCGCCGCGCGCGCGTCGTGCGTTGCGGCGGCGGTGTAGAAGACGTGGCCGTAGTGCGCATCAAAGACGCCGGCCTTCGCCGCCCGCCCCTCTCGGTCCGCGAGCACAGACGTCGCTGCAAAGTAGGACGCAGGGAAGAGGCGGCAGCAGTAGGCCAGAATAAGAAGATAGACCTTCGTCCCTGCCGCGGTGAAGTCAACGTCGATGTAGCGCACCCCGAGGGAGTCTGGCAGCGCTCGAGCCAGCGAGTGCAGCGCGCGGTACTCGGCGACGTCGGTCACGCGCGCGGCATCGCCGAGGTGGGCAGGCGTGAGTTCCTCGCAGTGGTAGGCCAAGGTCCTCCACAGGTAGGTGGTCGTGTCGTAGAGTGCAGCCTTCTTCCGCTCCGTCTCCAGTGAGCCAGGCAGCACACGCAGGAGCTCCTCGGCCGTGCTGACCGCGACGCAGTGGTGAGCAAGCGCCATACCACGTACGGTGGGCCGCAGCGGTGCGTGTGGGTCTTCCTCCTCCTCTTCTTCTTCCCTGTCTTCCTCTGCGCCATCGTTGCCGCTGGGACGCCGGCGCAGCTCCTCCACGCACCCCAGCGCCTTCAACGCGTTCACCACGTGCGAAGCCACGCTAGAGGCGTACAACGGGACATCCGCGGCGGCAGGGATACCGTAGAAGTGCAAGTTAGACTTCACGTGGTGGAGGAAGTAGTGCGTGGAGAGCACCCGCAACACATCGGCGCGATTGCGTGCGCGGCCCTGCGCGATGGCAGCGTTCACCGTATCACGGAAGTCGTCGGCGTAGCGCAGGCTCGACTCGAGCGGCAGCGGCTCATTCAGCAGCTTCCCCCACACCCACACACGCGGACTGCGGCAATAAAAGACGGCTTCGTTCATGGCGCGGGTGCACATCTGCATGAGCTCAACAGCGGAGCAGTCCTTGTACGCCGTGCCGCGCTCGCCATCCTCGTTCTCAAAAGCCACGAGACGTTCCCCGCAGCAGACAACGGCGTTGGTGAACAGCGCCGCGGGCAGGCGCCACGCCGCGTCGAAGGTGCACACGAGCAGCAGCGGCAGCACCGCCTGCGTCTCTGCGTGAATGGCGGGCTGATCCACCAGCTCCTGGATTGTGAGAGCGTCCAGCTCACTAGTACCACGATGAAGGTAGGCGACGCCAGCGGCAAGGTACACCGCGAGCCGGGCGTCGTTGGTGGCGTGCGCCGCTGACTCTGGAATGTAGTTGTCACGGCATCGCAGCAAGACGCGGCGCGCCATGTCCTCCGCCTGACGTGCTGTCGGCACAAAGATGACGGTGGGCACGGCCGCGTAAGCTGGTCGGCGAAGAAGCTTGATGGCTGCCACGGCACCGCTCTCATAGCGGCTGCGCGGTCCGGCAAGCTCCATCCCCACGAGCCGCACACGCAGCTGGCGGTACGAGCTGCCGTAGTTGAATTGGTGACTCGCCGGCACCTTCAGCCAGCGGCCGACCTCGGCGGCGCTGATTAGCGGATAGGTCAGTCCCAACACGCGCGCCCGTCCGGCACCGTGGCGGACAAGAAACGGCTCTGCGTTGAGTCGGGCCATGCACTCCTCCATGGCCTGTCCCTCTGGCGAGCGTAGGAGGTGCAGGTGATCGACCACGATGTGGGTCACGCCCGCCAACGCGGCATCACCACGGCGGACAAGCCGAATCAGCTGCTCGCCCGTAGCGAGAAGAATCGTCGCCGAGGCCAGCTTGGACGCACGCGACCCGTGCGCAGCGTGACTACCTGACCCATCGTCGCCGTCCTTGTCGCTGTCGGCCGTCACCTCCACTACACGCTGCTTCAGTACCTCGCCAAATTTGTACCGCCAGTCCAAGGCGCGACGGTGAACAACATCGGCGTTGCTGGTCAGGTACAACAGCTTTCCGGGAAGCAGCGCTGCATTGGCAGCCGCGTTGCCGCTGTTCTCTTCCCCTTCCAGTGCATCTGGCTGGTCGAGCAGTTGCTGCGCCTTTGCCTGCCGATCCCCCTCTTTCACCGCCTCCTCCAGCAAGAACTGAAGAACAAACAGCTCCGCCAGCACCGTCTTGCCGGCACCTGGAGGCACACCGACCAGAAGGTTGCGCGGGTGGTCGAGGAAGATGGGATCGATGAGGTCGGACTGCAGGGCGGTGAAGTCTTGGAACGGGAAGATCTGCTCGCCCACAGCGTCCAGCTGGAAGGCAGCGAGGCGCTCGGCCACGGCGCAGACGTTCGCGTCCTGCGAGGGCGGGCGCTGGTCCACCTCGCGCAGCGGCGCAGCCACCGCTGGGAGCAGCGTGTTCAGCAGGCAGACCGAGGCGGTGGCGGTCGCACCCAGCCACTGCGGCGAGACGACGCGCACAAAGAGGTGCGTTGGGGTCGGATCGACCATCGGGACCACCACAGGCGGACAGGCGTAGCTCCCACGCTGCTGCACCCTCTCCAGTGGCAGCTGCACAGTCTCGTGGTGCAAGAGGCGGCCGTTTGTGTGCTCGATCATGAGTACGACCTCGCAGACGGAGCGGCCGTGCAGCGTCTCGACGTAGTCGAAGTCAGCCAGAATGTCAACATCCACGTAGAGCATTCCCCGAGTCAGCGGACGCACGGCTGCCTCGACGGCGTAGTGCGGGACAACGTGGATAGCCTCGTAGGCGGACTGCGCACGGCGATCGTCACTCAGCTTCTCCGCAAGGTCCTCGACGCTCCAGCTGCGAATTTCCTCCCATGGGAGACGCATGCGCTCGAGGGCGGGCAGGATAGATTCGTAGTGCTTCACAGGCAGGAAGTCGCACACCTGCCGCAGCGGGGACTGCACTGTCCACTGCCGATGCACCGTCATCAGGTACAGCTCCAGGAACTGACGTGCGGTGCGGCCGTACTCGCGGACGAGGCAAATCTCGTACAAGGCACGCAGGATACGCTGGGCGGAGTCCTTGACGTACACCATCTCACTCATCAGTGGCAGTCCCTCCAGCTCCTTCCGACTAATGAAGCACTGCAGCAGAATGTTGATTTTCGCCAGTGGCGTGTACCGGGACTCGCGCACCGCGATGGGCGCGCTGTCGAGCAGCTCCTTCAGCTGCGCCTGCTCCTCCGCCCGGACCCCGATGTTGGCAAACTCGCTGGAGGAGGCGAAGACGCGGAAGAGCTCCACGTCCTGCATGGCGTTGCTCATCAGGCCCAAATAGGCAGCCATCGAGGTGGTGGTGATGTAGCAGAAGGAGGCGATGCGGCCGTACGCCGTCCCGGTCACCTTGCGCGCACGTGCCTCGTAGTCGGCCATCTTCGACCCTTTGAGCTCCTCGCAGGCGGTGTGGACGATGTTGGCGAGGTGGTGTAGCAGCAGCGGGTCGCTCGTGCTGGGTCGAATGCCATACACCTCGGGTACCTGCCGCATGCGCACATACAGGTAGGACCGCTGCAGCCACTGCACACCCTCCTCAATCGACTCCACGTGACCGAGGGTGATCTCGGCGTTGAGCATGTCCACGACGCGCTTCATCATCTGCGACTCGATCGGGAGCTGCTGATTCAGCACACTCAGGTAGTAATGCAGGTCCTCCGGGGAGGTGATGATGGTAGCCCGCCCCACCGCAGCGCCAAAGCCGACACGGCCGGCACGTCCAAACATTTGTAGCACGTCCAGCGCGCTGAGCAGCTCTGACTGTCCCTTGGCACCGTTGAAGACGCGCGTGCCCTTGATGATGACGCGGTTGGCGGGCAGATTGACACCCCACGCCAGCGTTGAGGTGCACACGAGAACCTTTATATGGCGGTCAGCGAAGAGCTGCTCAACAGTGCCACGCTCCTCGCGACTGAGGCCGGCGTGGTGGATGCCGAAGCCGTCTGGCAAGAGCTGCTGCAGGCTGCGGCGCAACACCGCCCCGCTGGCGCCGCTGCCGGCCTCCTGCAGCGTCTTGTGGCTGTCGCTGTCGGGGCGAACAAAGTAGAAGCCCCGGCGCTCTTCCGCGGCGCGCTTCTGCAGGTACCGTGCCGTGTGCTCCGTCTCGCGTCGGGAGTGCACAAAGATCATCACCTGCTCCTCAGATTGTACCGCCTGCAGGACCTTGTCGTACGCCACGAGATTCATCACGGCGCTCTGGGCAACACCCTTCACTTTTTTGATGGCGCAGTACGTCTGCTCTAGCGGGATCGGGCGGTAGCTGCTGTCGAATACGAAGAGTCCGCGCTGACGATTCACCTGCAAGAATGTCGCCACGTCGGTGTAGTTCGGCAGCGTTGCGCTCAGACCGACGATGCGGATGCCTGCCTCGCCCCGTAGCTGCTGCTGCAGCATCGTACGTGCCACAATCGCCTCCAGCACCGGGCCACGCTCATTGTGCAAGAGATGGACCTCGTCGATGATGAGCAGCTTCAGCAGCGAGGCCACGCCAAGCTCGACGGACTTGCGCGTGACGATGTCCCACTTCTCCGGCGTGGTGACGATGAGCTGGGTGGTGGCCATCTGTTGCTGCGTCATAGCGGCATCGCCGGACAACTCGGCCACCGTCAGCCCAAGCGGCTCCAACCGCTTTGAAAAGGTCCGCACCACCTCCTGCACCAAGGCCTTCATCGGCGCAACGTAGACCATCTTGAGGTTGTGGCCGTCGATCGCGCCTGTAGAGCTGCTCCGCGCAGCGTCGATGGCGCGCAGCATCGCCATCATGGCGACGTTGGTCTTGCCGGCGCCGGTGGGTGCGCTGACGAGCATGTTTTCATCCGAGTGGAACGCGCAGTCGTACACCTTCGACTGCATCGCGTTGAGATCGGTCACGCCCGGGAAGGCGGAAGCGGCCCAGCTTGGGAAGGACGACTCTACCGAGACGAGCTTTGTGGTCGTGTTGTACTGCGAGGTGGGGGGCAGCACCACCTCATCGTGGGTTTCGTAGGTCAGCCGCTGCGTCCCTTGCGGGACGGTCGCGCGGATGTGCAGGTGCGGCGTCCGCTCATCCTGAAAGGCGCACGCCTGCAGGTCCACCCGCCGCAGGGGAGGCTGCTTGGCCGCCGGTGAAGTGGAGGACCCGCCCTCCTCATCTCGCAAGGCTGCTCGGTCGCCCACCGCACCAGCGACATCCTTGTCTGTTCGGTGCTGCCCCTGCTGCTGCTCGGTGTGCAGCGGGTCCACCTCGTTGCCGGTAAGGCTCTGGTACAGATGCTCCACCCGTGCGTCATCAAGCGCGTGCTGCCGCATCACATCCATCACGGCGTACCGCTCCTTCTGCGTCCCGCACTGCGCGTACCGGAGACCGTAGACGACGCTCCAGCGTGACTGGACCACGTCGCCGATCCAGTCCATCACCGCCTCGTCCTCGTAACCGCCAAGGCAGGTAGTTAGCTGCGTCTCGAGGGTGAAGTCGTCCTCATCTCGCTGGCTCAAGAAGTCGACAACGCGCTGCGCGAGCGACTGGCACGTCTCGGCGTCGTGGGAAGGAAAGAGACGACGCACCGAGTCCTTGATGTATTGCGGATTGCAGGCGACTTCGTCAAACGATATTTTTGGCATGTCTGCAGCGCCGAGCCCGTCCCCGTCCTCGGCCTCATCGTCCTCGACCTCGTCGTCGGCACCGGCCAACGCACCAGTGGCGGCAGCAGCGGAGCTCCCCCACGCCTCCGCCTCCTCCACCGTATCCGCAATGCCGCCCTCCTCCGCGAAGGCGTACTGCACGAGGTTCTGATCCGCCTTCATGAGCGCCTGCCGCTTCTTTCGCCTCTCCTTCCGCTCCGCAGCGGAGGAAACGGCACCGCCCGTCAACGTGCTGATGTTGCGCCGCTCCTCGGCATCGCTGGCCTCCGCGGCGCTGTCGTCCCCATCGTCGCTGCTGCTGCTACTCAATGCAGCATAGTTGAGGTCGTCGACGCCGAGGGAGGCGGAGGAGGTGACGGCCGCCCCGTAGGCGCCACCGCGACCCTCTTCGTTTTCCGCCGAGCTCGCCACGTAGTCCGTAATGAGTTTGCCGTAGTGCAGGAGGTGATCACGCACCTCGCGAGAGAGACGCGTGTCCAGCAGACGCTCAAGACTCTGCTGCAGCTCCCCAACGGTGTTCGGCGTTGCTGCCGACGCCGCGGATCCCGCAGCGGTGCACACGATGGCTAGCACCTGCTCTGCAATCTCCTCCAGATCATCGTCGACGCCAGGAGGGAGGTAGCGCCGCAGGTCCTGCAGGAGCCTCTCGTAGTAGGTTTTGGTGACGTCAGAGTGAGGGACGTAGCGTGAGGCGTAAGACGGACCGCCCATGCGGCCTACAAACGCCATGACTGAGGCAACTACAAGTGAGAGAAAGGTTGGTTTGGTGTTTGTGGTTCTTTTATTTCACTCTCTCTGTAGATGTTGCTGCTGTTGTTGTTTTAATTAGTTTTGCTTGCTCCCTATTTAAAAAAAAAAGAGGAAGCTTACTGTTCTAACTCAGATCTGATACGGACAGTGTGCGTCTCCACAAGATGTATTCAAGGTTTTTTTTTTGGATAATGCGCAGGCGCGAGGTAACACAAATACAGGTGGGGTACAACTACGCCTTCAGATCACTTCTAAAATGAGGAGTCCAAACGACAATTCCGGAGAATAGTACAACGTTAGAAGGTGACACCTTATTATTGTTCTTTGGCAATTGCGGTTCCACAGTATACAAAACGGCTGCTTTACTGCTGCGATTATACTTTTAAACGAGAGTTCAAATTGCGAAGCAAGCGAGAACAACGAAAGACAGAAAAGTGGTAGCACCTTCAAGCTCCCGGTTTTATTTTCCCTTGTTCCGCTTTATTTAGATACTCTAATACAAACACAAAATGAAGCGTATTTCCTTCTTAATTTTCTTCTTCTTTTTTTTAACTTTGTGCTTGCGCAATGAAAGCAGTGATAGCGGCGGTTGAGGAGAAATAAAAGCGCGAAAAGGGTGGACGAGGACACAGAATAGTGGGGGAAATGACAACGTAGCGTGGAGTTCAATAGTATGCAGCAGAAGGCCGAAAGCACGGCCCATGAGGAGGTGAGCACGCATAAGCGACGTTGCAGTGGCGCACGTAAGAGAGAGAGAGAGACAGGGGCGTGGAAGACACACAGCATTCAGCGCAACACTAGCAATACACCTCCCTCGTTAGCCCCACGTGGTCATGTCTCCTATTCTTACTTTTTTTGTATGCGAATGTTGTTTGTTTACATTTTATCTTGTTTTGATTCTTTTTTTTTTTTTTTTGGTTGAAAGCACTGCAATGAATCAAGACCACAGCTCCATCGAAAATACCACAGGGTACAAAAGTGCTGCACAGTCCACTGAGACAGCGAGCAACGAGAACAGGAAAAGGCGCCTGAGATAGAGAGGGGTGAACTGACGAGAGGAGGTTTCTTCTATTTCTCTGACTCCGCGACAATAAGTAAGCACTAATAGCAAACAAAAAAAAATGCAGAAAAAAAAGGGAATTACTGAGAACATTTCTGCACCACACAAAACTGCGTCCTAAAGAAAATAAGACAATAAAAAAGGTGTCACAACGAGAGAGAAACAGTAAAAGATATATATCTAGCACAGGAAGAGCACAATACTCCAGAAGCAGCGCAGAATGTGGCAGAATGAGAAGGCACGCACAAGCTTGTGTGAGTGTGATTGCGCTTGGCAAGATCCTCTACTCCTTTTGTAGTATTTCCTTTGTGCATTCATGTGCGTGAGAAGAATCTCAGTTTCCCTCTCTTTGTGCAGCCACGGCGATGCTGGCATACACACACACAAACACAGATGTGCCCCACTTGTACGTGCTCTATCTAATCCTTCTTGTCTTTGGCCTGCCGAGCCTCCAGCCAGCGACGCAGCCGCTGCATCGCCGTCTTCTCCGGCGCCACCTTCGTTAAGAGGAGTAACTTCTGCAGCCCGCCAACGGCCTTGATCCCCTTCGTGCAGCCTACGAGCACCACCACCGTCCACAATGCAGCGAGCACCCACCGCGTGCACAAGAGAAAGTACATCAGGGGCGTCAGCCAATACAGCGGCGCCACCACCAAGCCGAAGAGGCCCACTTGCTGATAGTAGCGCTTCCACTGCGGCCGGTTCGGGTGTCGGACACGCTCCTCGTCGCCATCGTAGCCGGCCACTCCGACCTGCTTGCCCAGCACCGCCTTCACATCCGCCGCATCGAAGCCGATGGGGTTCGAGACGAGGAAGCGCGAGAGGAGCTGCTCCTTCTCAGCAAAGCGCTCATGCGTCCACGCGGCCAGCCTCGCCTCCTCGGCCGGGACCACGTAGTTGGGGTTCGTGCGCGCAGCCTCCTCCGTGCCCTCGACGACGTACCGGTGCAACAACAGGTGGACCTTCTTGGCGTGGTGGCCGTTGATCAGCGCCGGCTCGTTGGGCCGCTCGCCTGGGGCGTGGTAGGTGTAGCCGATGGTGAAGTCCAGCACCTCCTCCACCTTCTCCGGGCCGCCCAGCATCTTCATCAGCGCGGTAAGCCCGGTCGTGCGGGGGTTCAGCACGTGGTGGTACGTCGGCAGCCCCGCCTTTGCCGCAAAGGCCTGCGAGCGTTCAATGTTGCTGGGCGACAAGTCTGTGCCCTCGGGGAAGATAAAGATCACCGGGGTGTCCTTCGTATCGTGGTAGTAGTCGACCATCGCCGCAATGTACTTCTCATCGTTCTCCCAGCTGCGAGAGAGGAAGATGTAGCGGAGCATCTCCATGGACCAGCCCAGAACTGGTATCCGCTTCAGATCTTCCTTCAGCACGAAGTGGATGCGTTTGGCCATCTCTCTCGAGCGGGCAAAGAAGATGAACATGTACAGCCAGTCCAGTCGGCAGTGGTGGTTCATGATGATGATCTTTGCCTTTCCAGGCGTCGTCGGCGGGCGCAGATACTTGCCCAGGTCGACGTGCTTCTCCGCACTGCCGTCCTCGCCTTGAGTGGTGCTCGTGTAGTGCTGCTCCAAGTGCTCCTGCCCCTCACTGTCCACGATGGTGTACGCGATGCGGGTGCCAAGGCCAAACTCAAGCAGGCCACCCACCCAAACAAAGTACAGACACTGAAGGAAGCTGTGGTACACGGCGCTGAGCTTGTACAGGAGAAGCGTGGGGCCCTCACCGAAGACGTACTTGACGGCGAGGATGGCGATGTAGAGCCACATGCTCACGGCAAAAAAGTTGCTCACAGTGACAGTGAGACATACTGCCAAGGTGAGGGCGCCGCGCACCGTGACCTTCATCGTTGCTACGGCAGCTCTCTACTCCCTTTATCTACTTGCTTGGGACTGGGATTGCAATTGAAAGCTTTGCAATAAGAAAATGTGAGAGAGAGAGAGAGAGAATAAAGAGAAAAACTGCGATTAACAAACGATAGAGAAGATACTTGTGTTTCGAGTGAAATCGTAACGCATCGAAAAGAGTCGCTTCTGTGTGGAAGTGAGGAGGAAAAAAGGAACGGAGAATGAAAGTTTTTCTTTCAATTACATTGGCCTCATCAAGAGAAGGAATTACGCGACACAACAAAAGGGCTGAGGGATTGATAGCAGCAGGTTGAGAAGACAAATTGCTGCCCTGTGCCTTTCAAGTCTCATACGGTCAACTATGACCATCATTGCAATTCTTGATACATATTTGGTCACCCGGCGAGACGCCACGCAAAAAAAAAAAAGGAAAGAAGGAAGGGCGATGCCGGGGCGTTTTCGGAAGGCACAGCTCTGCCACGCCAGCGACAAAGGTGCGTTGCCACGACGAAGGCTTCTTTCTTCTCGCCTCGTCCTGATGCAAATACTGGGTTAGCAGAGGCCTTTTTCATTTTTTCTCGGCTTGAAGCCTTGCAGTGTGTTTGATGGTTGGTTTGGTTTAGTTGTACACTGCCGATAGCGAGTACAGAAGCGACAGTACACGGCGCGGCCTTCGCAGTGAGGCACTCGAGAAGAAAATAAATAAATAAAAGTATACATGATCACGGATGCCTTACCGGCCAGTTGTAGTTTACATCAGAAAATGACAAATGTTGGGCTGCTGCCCCTCTGCCCCGCGCCGCCTCAGACAGAAGAAAGTTGCAAACGAAGACGCAAGGAGACAGTGAGGAGAAGCACCCCATAAAATAAGATTTGTACTGTTATTCTTCGATGACGCTCGCAGTTCTGCCAAGCAGCCCTCACTATTTTTGCAACACCTTCGTCTCTTTTCGAATACCTTTACAATTCTTGCTTCATGCTTTTCCTTTTTTCAGGGAAGTTCTACACGACCCTTCCCGTCATGCGTAACACTCGCTCCTCCGCTCGCTGCCTCAACTCACGCCGCTGCTCCGCCTCCTTTGCCGCCACCGTCGTCTCCATCTTACTCCGGAAGACGCGCTTCTGGACACCACACATCATCGCCGACTCCTCCGCAGACGCGAAGCCGCACAGGCGGACATCCAACTCTACCAGCGACCGATTCGCGCTCACGGCGTCACAGAGCACGGCGCCGCCCTCGGTGTGCTCCGTCGCCGCCGCCGCCACCTCCGCACTTCCTCCCGCTGGGTCCTCTCCGATCTGCAGCATCTCAGGCGAGACCGTCGTCGTGAATTGCAGCGTGGGCCCCACGCTCTTCGGCGTGTCGCATGAACCCGCGACCGTCACAGAGGCCATGGCGGCGTCGTCGTCCGCATCGCCCGCGCCGTCCTTGGCCGAATCAGACGCCGCCACGGTAGACGCCGTCGGCATCGACGTGTTGCTCGCTGCTCCGACCGGAAGCGGGGAGTCTGGCATCGCGGTGGCAGACAAGGCCGGCAGAGCGCCTTTGCCAGCATCCGCAGCACCACCAGAGGCGGAGTTGGCTGTAGGAGCAGGCGGATTGGAAGTTGTGGCGGTGGATACGGTGGCACCGGCAAGGAGCGGGT
This sequence comes from Crithidia brevicula, assembly GCA_030849845.1. NCBI lineage: Eukaryota > Euglenozoa > Kinetoplastea > Trypanosomatida > Trypanosomatidae > Crithidia > Crithidia brevicula. The sequence continues at coordinate 15,851 of JASAOD010001925.1, forward strand.
TTCCGGCCACGCGCAGCACGCTCAGCCGATTTAGCCGCGGCAACACCTCCGCGAGTGCCCTCAGCGCGCTCCTTCCCAGCCGGTTGTTGGACACGTTGACGTCGACCAGGGTGGGCTGCACCGCCAAGGCGCGTACGAGGGCCGCCCCGCCGTCTGCGTCGCCGATGTTATTCTGCTGCACGTGGAGGATGCGCAGCGTCTTGTTGAGCTGCAGCGCCTCGGCCAGTGCGGCGGCAGCGCCACTGCCCAGCTGGTTGTCCTGCAGGTACAGCTCTTCCAGTGGGAAGTCCGGGCGGGAGAGGAGGACCGCCACTGCATCCACGACCGCCACGTCTGTCAACGAATTCTGCGACAAGTCCAGCACGCGTAGTGTAGTGGAGTTGGCGAGACCGGCGGCGACCATCTGCACATGCCGATCCAGCAGACGATTCAGCGGCAGGCGCAGACTTTCAAGGGCAGAGTAGTGACGCAGCAGTTGCCGTATCTCAGCAGCGTCGTCGTCGCGGAAGCCAATCATATCCGTCACCCCCACACGCACCCCACGCTTCGCCACACCGTAGGTGAGCCGAAAGGAAAGAATGCCGGGCACGTGGGCGAAGAGGTGCTCGTAGAGGCGAAAGTGGACCAGCTGGCAGGGCAGCTCAATCGTATGCACGTAGTCGCGGCAGATGGCGCACAACTCCCGCAGCGCCGCCGCAGCGCTGTCGTCGAGACTGAGGTCGAAGCGGCTGGCGTCGGCGTCGCGTGCCGTACACGTCACAGCGCACGCATCTGCGGCGGTGGAGGCCGCTGCCAAGGCAGCTGAGACGGCCGAGCGCGAGGCCGTAGAGCCTGTCACTGCTGTGGAGGGCAAGAGTCCACCCCCGGCATCCGCATTCGTACTGCCGAGAGACATGAGATAGTCGCACAAGACGCGCTCCAAAAATAGGCGTTTCCACCCGTACTCCTTGCCCAGGAGTTTCTCCCCACCCACCATGCGTGAGAGCTTCCCGAGCGGCCAACGTGCCTCGCAGCACCGCTGCCAGTACCGCTCGTCCATGATACGAGGGACGGTGATACGCAAGGGCAGCATCGACACCGGATCCGTCGGCAACCGCTCCAGCACCATGGCGTAGAGCTCGGGCTGTTCCTCGCGCAGCGCATCCGCCTCACAGCTGTCTCCGAAGTTGTCGGCCAGTCGTTGCGCGGCCATCTCCTGCAGGGACGCGGTGAAGTACGACGGCGCCACCTGCTGCTCGGTGGCCCCGTGCGTGGTCAACGCTCTCGCGCGCAGATGTTCCTGGGTGCGCATCTGGTGGAACTCGCTCTCTGCCAGCACTGGGTTGGCCGGTCCTCGCTTCGAGCGCATGGCACCGATCATACAAAGCGTTTGTGTGCTTATGTGTGTTTGTGTTGGGGTGTTAGAATACCGTGTTCTGGGATCAGGTGTTTGTGTTTTTTTTTTATGAAAGACTTCTGTTTGGATATGAATGTGACTCCGCTATCTGCGAAAGCACGACGGTTCTCTTTGGGTTGGAACAGTCAACGCAAACGTCTGGCCTACTGTAAAGTCGGCTTGTACAAAAAAAAAAAAATAATAAGAGTGACGAGCAAAAAGGGAAAAAGAAGATGAGGGGCAGTGCATTCAGGCGTAAGAGACAGCGCTCCCTATTGCACTTTTAACCATTGAATATGCTTTTCTGGGCACACTGCGCTTATTCAGGTGTGTCCTTCGTTTCTTGTGTGAAGCGAAGCCCACGACCACATACGTCCACAAATTTATAGCAATCAAAACATATCAATGTTGTTGGTGTTGATGGTTTTTTGTTTTCCTTGTAGTTGGCACCGCCCCATCAGAGCTTACGCGCTGTGGAAGTCGAAGGAAAACCTTTGGAAGCAAACGTAACTGCTCCTCCAGTAGTATTCACAAAACGGTGGTTCTTTGTCTTACGTTCTATTCTAAGATTCATTTGCTTTTGTTGATTATTATTTTGTTGTGTTTGTTTGTTTGTTTGTTCTCTCTTTCCGCGAAACTTAGCGCGAGTATTGTTGTTGTTTTTTTACGGGACAGAATCGTCACAGTCTCGCTTGAAGAGGTAAGAAGGAAAAAAAAAAGATTTCGTATTTATTATATTTTTTTTTCTTTTTCTTATCCAGAGCACAAAAAGCAAAACTCGAAAAAAGAACCCGACAAAAATAACGTTTAAAGGAAAAAAAAAAGGAGAGAGTAGTTTGATGACGGCCACATTCACCCCCCTTCCTTCCGTTTTCCTTTACCATGGAATAGTCCACTCAACAGGAACCAAGAAGGATTCATTCACAGTAGTTGAATGAAGAAGAGAGGCAGAGAGGGCCATCACGTGCGTTCAGAAAGGTTTCGAGGAAAGCGGCAGCGGGTGAGGAAGAACAGCTGAAACGGTCACCTCCCACACTGGTACGTCAATCCCCCCCCCCCCCCCCATCCCTTCTGCTAATGATAAAAAAGAAGAAAGTCTTTACTGCTACGCCCACACGCCTGATGTCACTGCTCTAGCACATCCTCTCTTCCGAGAGAAAGGGGAATCACCGATAGCGCCTAGCGTAGAAGGGGGGAAGGGAGATCACTGAGCCCTGATGAAAAAGGAAAAGATATATACTGAAACAAAGCAAAAGCACAAATAATAAAAGTTGCATTTATACCTATATAGTGCATGAGAGACGGAATTTTCTTTCGCTTCCCGACACGGAAAGAGGAAGGTGGGGGGAAGAGCTCAACTACCGTACATGTTGTTCCAGCTCTCTCTCTGTATCGCAGCAAAGGTGTACTGCATGCAGTGCGGCAGGCTGCATCGTGATAAGAAGAGAAAGCGAGTATTCCGTCTTTCAGACGTCTTCCTTTTGTTGTTGTTGAGCGCAAACCAGACAAAGAGGAGAAAAATAAAAAGATCGCTGTCATTGTATTTGCCGCTGTTACTTTTTGTTGTTGCCACTGCAATCGCTCTCCCTCACAACGTGTGGCGGCGTGTTCCGCAGAACGTCGAGGGGCGTGCGTACGCCATCCAGGACGTAGGCTTTACGGTGCTTCTACTCCTGGTGTCGCAGAGAAGGGAAAGAGAAGACGCAGGTGCATCGCTGTGCCACGGCTCTCCTGCTGTAAGCTGACGGAGATACACACCAAGAAAACAACAAAAGGACAAAGAAGTCATGTTCGCGTTATCATCTCTTTTTGTTGTCTTACTGCGGCGCAAGCACGATGGTGTGAGAGCCAGAAGTGAGCGTCACCTTGCCGTTGCTCACCTTGTACGCCATGCCGCTGTCGAAGCCTCCGGAAAGTGCGTTCTCCAGTGCCATCTTCGCCTCTCCCTCGTACATCATCGTCGACATCACGAGGCCCTTCAGTGTGTTGTCTTCGTCCTTCAGCACACCGTTCATCGTGTTGGCAACCTTTGCATGCATACGGACCTTTCCTGGCTCGGCGGCGCTGAACTCCACGGTAGCGTGCTCAGCAAATGGCGCGTTGTCGAGCGTCTCAACCGTGAACTTGCCGTAAAGGGTGGGCATCCTCACCAGCATCTTTGTGTGCAGAAGAGAAGAAAAAAAAAAAAGTGCAGCGATGTAAACTGCAAAGACAATTTAGAGTTTTTCAGAAGAAGAAAAAAAATGCAAAAGGGAAAAGAAATATGTTGGGCTTTTGGGATCGGAAAACCGAAGGATAGCTGTCGTTGATCTGAATGTTTTCGAAACAAAAGGGCACACTTCTGAGTTGCACTCGTAGAAAATGGTAAGCGTTGTTGTCGTGCGTGAAAGGGTCATCAGGATGAGCAGGTGACGATGCCGACAACAAAAATGCAAAGAAAAAGTTATTTAGAGGGAAAGAGGAATGAAGCATGCATTTAGCAAGTGACGCTGAAGTCCAGAAAAGGGAAAGATGCACGTTAGGCGAAAGCGCGACAAAGCGGAGGAGTGCCAGCGCTCCGCTCCCGCCAGCTAAACGTGTCAGTCTAGTCCGTCACCGCAAGGGTCAGAGCACCACTTTAATTCGAAGTTGTTTTCTAGCTTGGATGGTTCTTCGTGTTCGTAATTCGACTTTTTCTTCTTTTGTTTGTTTATCAGTTTTGTGATCCACAACGGAACAACCAAAGGCGAGAGGGAAAATAGCGTTTCAGCGGACTTTCCACGTCAGCAGCAGCCGCACAGCACAAGTCTGAAGAGCGAAAAAAAGGAACAAAAAGAAAGGTGCAAGAAAAAAAAACCTACATGTGGCGGGTTGTCAGATTACTACACGATGCTGCGGTAGAAAAAAAAAAAGAAAGAAGCGAAAACGCTGTAGTATTAATTTTCGATTGCGTCCACAGCCCACTTCACTTCATGAAAAAAACAAAAACCCAGCGCATTTGACATCGTGTGACTGCACACCCTTTCTTTGCTCTTGTTTACAAGAGGAAAAGACTACTATATATTGTTTTAGCTCTACAGTAGGAACGCACATAAAAATAGACGAAAGCCTCGAAAATTAAAAAAAAAAGGAAGGAAACCAGAGTATTCGAGTACGCAAGCACTCGGCACCTAGTTCAATTTCCAACAGCCGCAAAAGTAGCAGATGCACTTGTTCTGCAATACGACAGTGCTATCCGCCTTGGTTCTAGGGAGATTTGTTTGTTTGTACTCAAGCGGGAAGAAAAGAGAGCAAACGAAGTGCCTTTGAGGCAAAAAAAAAAGTCAAGGAAAACACAATCAATTTTAAAACAAAAAAGAAAAAAAAAGATCGGCCTCCCCGTTATCGTTGTTCTCGGGCAAAACAAAAGTTTGGCTACGTGAGGAAACAAAAATTGAATTTTACCTAAAGATATATATATATATATATCAAAGGAGTCGCCTGGGTGTGGGCTGGAGAGGGAAAAAACTTCGTCTGACATAGTTGCGAAAACCCCCACCTTGTTTTGTTTTTTGTTTGTGTTTTTTGCAGAGCCTCTACGCCTTCTTCCACTCCAAGGCGCCGGTCTTACCGGTCATGGTCAACACGTTTCTTTCGACCGTGTACGCCATGCCCTCCATGAGGCCACTCCCCAGAAGGCGCTCCACCGTCATCTGGGCAGGCGCACCCATCATACGAGTGGACATAAGGAACCCTTTGAGCTTTCCATCCTCAAGGGCCACACCACCATTCATCGCGTTGGCCACCTTGGCGTGAAGACGCAGCTTGTTCGCGTCGCTTGGATCCACTTCCAGATCCATTATCACAGGCTCTGGCGTCCCCGGTGCCTTTCCGTTCACGCAAATCAGCGTGTACTTGCCCGCCAAGGAAGAGAGATCGACGCTCATGTTTAGATTGACAAAGCTGTTAAACCTGAAGAGAGAAGGGTTTTTTTCAAGGGAGACGAAAATCCTTTCAAAAGAGAGAAAGAAATCCAATAAAAGAGAATGTCGTGATTTCTACTGCGCAACAAGCGTGTGTGACATTGTTAAACAAATAGACAGAGTAGGAGAGAAGGAGGCGGAGGGGAAGTGTGGCAGAAAAGAGCAAGGAGAGCAACAGAATAACGCAGCAGCACAGTGTATTAAACGCAATCCGCGTTGCGCAATAAAGCACTCAATAGAAAGAATCATCACAGTACTGCGTGACAGCTATGTTTACTAAAAAAAAAAAAAGGATAGATAGCTTTCTTTGCTGCTACTTTGGCGGCGGTGCAACCTAGGCAAGAGCCTCTCAATACAAAAACGCAGAGTTCCTTGGCATGCGTTGACCTATAACCGATGTGGAAACGACATTAGTATAGATATGTTTTGCGTGTGTGCGTGGAAAGCAGAAAAGGGAAAATACGTCCGAGACTATGATACATCCTAGTTTACCTTAAAATTCCTCTTTGGCAAGCATTGAGTGCAGCTAACATCTTTTACTTTTCCCAACGTGAAGCCCTCCCTGTCGAGCCCATCGCACAGCGCCAAAAATCAGCGACATACACGACAGAGCCCCTACGCAAAGCGACGCCACCGCCACAAGCGACACATCGATTTTGCCAGTCTTCTTTTCCTCCGCGTTCTTTGCTTGCCCTGTAGCGGATATGCAAGAGATCATCTTTTCATTCAGGAGCGGGAAAACATGCCGACTTACTGTGTCATATGGTTGCAGCGATGCCACTGAAAGATAGGTGAGCCGGAAAACTACGTCTTCCGTTGAACCCTCAGCAGGTTCGCTTTGCGCTTTAAGGCTCTCGTTGCCCGCAATGTCCATGCGTGCCCCCATGCGTTGCCTTCCCACCGCACAGACCTCCATCCATGTTGTGCGGCCCTCAAAAGGAAGCTGAGGGGTTATCGGGCGGACATCCAACAGCACTCCGTTGAAGAGAGTACCTGCTTCAAGAGGGAGCCTTATCGCTATGGTTAGTGCCAAATTGCTCGCAGATACGGGAGGCGCCTCGCCACCGTGTTCGCAAGTGTGGTTCGAAAGTGCAGCGTAGAGCGCACGCAGGGTATGGAGAATGCCCGCGCGAACACGTGCTCTATAATCCCCGTTTGCTAAGACTTCCTGGTTTGCTGGCGCAAGCAGAGCAGACATGTCCACCTCCACTCCAAGCTGCTCTACAAGCCCCAACTCGCCGTGGAAGAAGAATCCGCGAATGTTTACTGTCCGCTGCAGCCTCTCCGGGTCGACAAAGGCCAGAGTATCCCAGTCATCTCCTCCAAGTCGAAGCCCATCAGCAATTAGGGAACCGCGTGCTCCCCTATGCAACCTTATACTTGCCTCGGGCCACATGTATTTCTTGAATTGGTCACGCGACATCGCGACCGCATCGTACAAAGCGCTGTTGTACGCAGACGCTACACCAGCAATGCCGCCGGTCAAGCTCTTACCGCACGTCCCATCGTGTTTAAATTCAGATCGCCCACTACCAGCTCCGAAGACCATGCTAGCAGCTTCCTCGGTTAAGCACGCCAAAATGTTTACATCCTCCTCCGCAGGAAGAGTGCATAAGAGACCGTTCCCGAAGCAGGCGAGCTTTTTTGCAGAACACAGGCAGCCGGTCGCCGACCCGCTGTAGACATGGTTTGTCATGCAAAGAAAAGCCTCTGTGGACGCCGTACTGGTGCTTTTCCATCCCAGCCAGACCTGCGCAACTATCGCCTCACAACTTAATGACACGCTCACGTCAGGCAGCCATCCTTGAAGCCATGCCGAGTCGCCCTTGCGTAGCCTTTTCACCCACCAAACTCCACCATTCCGCGCCGTTGCGGTACAGCAGCTTCCCGGGTTTTGATCTCGTGAAGCCCCGCCAGCATCGTAAAGGGCCCTGACACCTGAGTTGTCAGAAAGCGCATCCGTAGTTAATTGCCCTTTCTGCCTCGTAGCGTACTCGAAATATCTCGAGTCCCTTAGCGATGATAGCTCCGCTTGGTTCACAGAAGCCCGCAGGTGTGAGAGTTGGGCCTGCTCGTCGATCTCGCGGCGCACAAAACCCGACAAGTCACTTTTCAAAGCTTCGCTTCTCGCCTGATAGTCTCGTAATAAAGCCTGTATACTTCTTGCTTCAGTAATGAACGAATTGACGGCGTCATACCCTGAGCTTTGTTTTGGTGATGATGATAGAGCTGCCGGTGGAGCAGCGGGTGCGGAGCCATCCAAATCTCGCACTTGCATTTACAAGCACTAGAAAGGCCCAGAAGGCAGTGCAGAAAGGAGCAGGATAATCAACAGCTATTTCTCTTCGACTTGGCACCTAAAAAAAGAAGAATATTATAAGGGAGATGATAAATAGACCAAACCATGGCAACGCAAAGTCACATTTCAAACACCACGTTCGCGGTTGTAGTAATGCGCGTCTAGGACAGGCGCGATGCGTGAAAGGTCTTCTCCTGCCAGAGTGCCGCGTAGGAATAAAAAACTGGCGCGAGCTCTCCTTCCTTTTTGTTGTTGCAGCCAGTTGCTTTCCCTCATGTTGATACAATTATTCCATTTTTTTTTTTACTTTTTTCTGTTTTAATTGCTATTATTATTATTATTTGAGCGCAAAGCAGTTGTGAGCAGTTTGAAGGCGACGAGAAAAGGATGAGCATTGAATCCGTTTATTTAAGAAAACATAAGCCCCGCACGTGCAATAGGCAAAAGCGCTCTTCCTTCTCTTCAATGATGGTCGCAAAAGCATGCACAGAAGAGCAAACGCCTGTGTTGAGTTTAGAAAGACACTATGTAGACCTCTGGTATAGGTTCGATATTTATTAGCTATTGTTCACGTGTCATTGCGGTTGTGCGCGAGTTCATCATTTTTTGGTGCAGCCAGAGCGAAAATACGGAAAACATGTCTTGTAAGCAAAATAAAATGCATGTGTTAGTTTGCGCTCTTAGTGGTATGTATTTTTAATGTTGATTCGTCTGCTGTCGTTGGACAAAGTGTCTGGCTGATTCAGCTAGAGAGAGTTTTTTAAGGAGTCTCAAAGCGCCCGATTCAAAACTTCGCAGTTTCAGTGACACTTTTTTGCTGCAACTACAGGAGACATGATTTGATATTCAGATTGGAGTCGTTTTTGTAAGAAGTTAGGAATTATTCACAAATAGTAGAAGGAGATGAAGTGGGAAAGAGAAGGCAAGGAGAAGTGCAGTGCCGGAACGAGCAGAATCTCTTTCTGAACGAGTTTTCCGTAGCGCTTCGTTCGCAAACTTTTTTTGTAATCGCAATTTAAAAAGCGCGCTTCAATTCACAACTCTGCCCTAAATTACAATGGTTCGTTATACAGAGTTTGGGAGAGTCCCCTGTAGGCTGAAACGAAAGGGCAAAGCGAGACATATATAATAATAATAAGCAGTGGTTTGTATTTAAACACACAAACAGCTGAAAGAGTCGTCCTTGGATTTTGTTTTCTGCAGTCTCTGATTGCACATTCCTTTCTCTTTCCGCGATCCCGAGTTAATTACTAGACTAACGCCATTGTTCTTGTCTGTCTTTGCATACACAGACGTCAACAGTCAAGCAGTACCTTGCTGCCTGTATAAGCAAAAAAAGTGTTTGGGGTGTCAGTACACGTACCCCTTATTCTGCTGAAAATAAATAAATAAAATATGGCTGCTGCCCTGAAAGTAAAAGATCTACGGAGGGCAGTGCGATGCCCCTCTTTCACAGTAAAATAGACCGGAAAACAACAATTTTCGGCTTTCCATTTTCCCTTTTCCCCGACAGCAGAAGAGAGTTTGATCAGGAAACCAGTTTTCTGCTCATACATTATGTCAAACGCTTCGTGAAGGCGCAAAACATTTCTTGAAAAACAACACCAAAAACAGAAATGGTAAAAGACGATGAATGCGAAGCTAATATTCTCAAATAGCTTCTGCTCTTTCGAAACAGAAGCACTGCGAAAATAGAAACCTCACAGAAGAATTAAAAAAAAGATTTTTCAAAGATACAAGTCACACGAGCACAAATGCGGGAGAATAAAAAGGACAAATCGCCACTGGCGGTAGCTACTGCTTGCGGTTTCATAAATATATATATCTACGTGACGGTACAGAAGAAAACAACACACAAACTACATATAAACATCTAGAAGGCACTGCTCTGGTCAGCGCGAGAGACAAAATAAATAAATAAACTAGAGATCCGAATGAAATGGAAAAAAAGCTGTGTACTCTTGAAGAAGTAGAGCACGGGGTTGTGTCACGCAGAACTTATACGGGCTGCGCGTTATACGTCATCTTGAACCCATTCACGTCACCGTAAATAAACATCTCCGTGGCCTGCGGGTCAACAGTCACCTCCACCACGAAACGCCCCTCGTCGTCTTGATACATCTTCGCGTTGTTCAACGGCTCAATTGACGAGCGCGAGCCAAAGCTGGCTTGTACGTGCATACGGTAGTCCTCAGTGTCATTGTAGAACGCCCACTTCTTCTCGTTTTCGTTGACAATGCGGAACAGCAGGCCGTTTCCTTCCGTACGGAAGCACTTGGTGCAGTGGGTGCCTTTGTACGTCGGGCCACTGCTTTCCGCCTCGGGGACGGCCGCGCGTGTCAAGACGAACTCGCAATCCTGGTTCTTAAGCGTCACCTCAGATCCACGAGCCACGGCCTCCAGCCCGTACTGGAAACCAACGTTGAAAGCACCCTCAAGATTGGCCTCCTCCTCTGTGCCCATCATGCGGGTCGACATCAGCGGCTCCTCGGACGTCAGAATATTTTGGTCGAGTACAGCAGAGCCGCGAATGCGGTTCGCGACGACGATGGAGATGTCGATCTCGTTCTCACCTTTAGGGGCGAAGACAATTGTGGGCTGGTTTGTCGTGGGAATGGAGTAGCCGTTGAACGACTTGAGGACGTACTCGCCGGCCAAGTCGGCCTGGCTTACAATCTGGCAAAGTTGAATGCTCCCCGATGGCGACTCTAGCAGAATGCCAGATTCGTTCTTGTGAATTTGAAATCCGTGGTGGAGACCCTCACGAATCTCATTCTCAACACCGGCAAGGCTCTCGTCCGACTCAATCATAGTTGAGGCAAGCTCGCCGCGCAAAAGCCCGGACTCGATTTGACACTGCCCGCGAAGTGAGTTGGCGATGTTGGCGACAACAAAGCTACCGCCTGTGCCGTCCGGAACGAAGCGCATTGTCATCTCCTGGTTCGGCGGCTGGTTGTTGACCGCGATGACCGCATGCTCGCCAAAAAGATCAGAGAGCTTGGATGACTGGACAAAAACGAACGAAGTGGTGGAGTTCTTCAGAAGCAGCTTGTTCGTTTCTAGGATTGCGTGGAAGCCGTCCGCAAACCCGTTCAAGAGCGCCTGCTCTACGACTGCCTGGTTCTCGTTAGGCTCCTGGTTGTCCGCATTGTTAAGAGTTCCAACAAGGTAGTTCGGCTCGTACCGCATTTGGCCCGTCATGTCGCTTGCAACGGTCGCGTTAACTGTGACGACATCCCCGCTGCGGTGGATGGTCAGTGATGCTGTGCACTGCGGCGCCTTCCCTTCCCAATGAGAAAGCGTGTACGTTCCGCAAATGTCGTCCACATTAGCCATTGCTGCTCGAAGAAAAGATTTTTTTTTTCTTTTATACGAAGGCTACTTTTCGGAGAGGAACGTTGAAGAGAGGAAGTTATGGATACAATCAAAATCTGAAACGTAGAGCACACTTGTATTCGAGTCATCGTCAATGTTGACGCCCAGGCATTGAGTGGCGAGGATAAAAATAGAGAGAGAGAGAGAGAGAGAGAGGACAGAACAAGACAGAAGCATTATTTCATTTTCAACTATTGATCAAGTGATTGCATAACAGATTTAAAGCGAATTTGCCTTGCTCTCTGCGTAGCAAATTCATAGTCTGAAACCATTTCCGAACAGAGTATTCTGCTCGAATAGAAAATGTTGTCATTTAAAATGAGTAGTCGCACCTGTTTTGCTGGTTTTAAGGGAAACCAGAATGCCTAACATTACAGGCGTAATTAAACCATTGAGCTTCCCCTGGATAAAAAAAAAAAACCTAGGTTTGTTACTTAAGTGTGTAATTAATCAAATGGATTATATGATATATCATGTTTTTTTCTCTGCCTGATACCTTATAACGTATTGCTTAAGAACCAGATTGTGTCAGTAAACCATCAAAAGAGCTGAATATTTCTTACACGTATCTTATTATTTCCACTGGCTGCGAGTCTCACATTACTGGACGCTGCTACTAAATGCGTTCAAATCAACGAATTTGATCTTTCACTTAGTCCAACGCCATTTATTTGCACAAAGTACAATCTTCCTTTTAAGAACGCGTTTCTAATCTGCGAGCAATATATCTTAGAGATCAAAGGTGAATTGGCTTCAGAAGTGTGGCGCCACGACGGTGCGTTATATCACGTTGTAACTACGCCGTTTTCACATAAACTATTTTCAGACTTTGAGCGCCGGCTTCTTAAAAAAAAAATTGTTAAAGGCAGGTTTTCACCTCCGTAGCCCTCTTCAGCGCTTCGGACGCACCGCAGAAGACCATTGAGCTTTCTGTGCGATTCGCCACTGATTCTCTAGAGCACCTCGACGCTTAGCGAGTGCCCGTGAGTCATTTCTGTTGTGCACTGATTCCCACTTCCCCCCCCCCCAACCCAACTCCTCAACCCGTTTTTCTCTCACATCTGCCACAATACAGCTCTATTCGTTCTGAGTCTCTTTTTCTTTGCCGTTAACTTGAAACATCTGGCTCCCATGAGCGCAGAAAACGGGGCCCGTCAGTGCACACAATTTTTCCTCCCCGCTCTTATAAACCTACTACGGAATTGTCTGGAGTGCTGGAGCTTGAATATACCGTCGTTAACTTTATTTACAAAAAAAAAAAAACCGCAGCGCCGCCGGTGCGCACATAAATGCTGATGCATCAGGACATGCTGCACTAACAGCTGAAAAAAAAAATGGCAGCCGCTTCTCAATACCTGGCCGTTAAATCGTTCCTTTCTTAAAGCTAATAAAACTCAAGATCCACAACAGCTTTCTCTTTCTCCTCCATAGTAGCTTCTAAAAACGAAACAATAATTACGACGACACGAAAACTCAGCCTTTTGCTGTGTCTTTTAATGTATTTAAGAAAACGTATCCGTCGTTGCTGTATTTAATAATTTGGAAAAAAATCCGGGATCCAAAATGTTAATTGTCATGAGAATGGATGTTTGCCGGCAAAAAATGCTCCGCAGACAAAACATCGTCTTTCAACTACCTCTCCGTTGAGCTCGTACGGATGTTTCTTAACCATTTTTGACCGCTAAAGGAAAGAAAAAATGCGCTTTTCTGTGGCACAAAATTAAGCTCTCTTTAGCTTCAAATCCACTTCATCCCGCCCTATTTCCTCTTCACTATCTGCCTCTTTTCGCGCCCCTTTTTCCTTCTCTTTGCAGAGCCTCTACAGAGTCACACCTTTCACTTCCCCTGCCTTCGCCTGTCTTTGCGCTTGTGACCATGTCCTTCAACACAAAGTTCTCCATGTGGTGGGGTAGCGTCACCACCAAGACGGAGAAAATGTTCAACAAAGAAAAGCAGCGCATCGTGACGCACGAATACTACGATAACCCGAACGCGAAGACCGCGCGCCCGAAGAGTATGCACTCAATCCGCGGTAGTATGAGAATGCAAAACTCAGCCCGCAGCAACCAAGGTTCGGACAACGAAGCGGAGCCCCGGCGCCGGTCGTCTAAGCACTCGTCGCGCAGTAAGCATGAGGAAGAAGACTACTCTGGTAACGATGTCAAGGATGTGGCGCAGGAGGATTACCAGAGCGTGCCACAGGACCAGTACCCGCAAGATCAGTACCCACAAGAGATGGGTGCTGACATGCAGCAGAATGGTCAGTACATGCAGCCGCAGATGATGATGGAAAACCAGCAATATAACCAGCAGCAGTATATGCAAGATCAACAGTACGCGCAGCAGCAGCCAGCTCAAAGCGGTTACCCTAATCAAGGCTACGCTGGTCAGGGCTATCCTCAAGGATACTGAAAGCTGCGAAAGCAAATACACCGGCGGTATGTCATCACCTGCTTCTTGTACATAGTCTGTAATTTATTTTTTCCCCTCTCTCCTTTTTTTTTTTTTTTCGATCTGCACTACTGAAGTCTTTGCAAAATCTCCACAAGTGCGCTACCTTTAGGAGCACACTGTAGGTCTCCTCAGAGCTTCCGCTGATGCATTTCTTTTCCATCGTTTTTTCTCAGACCTAATTGTGTCTTCTTTTTTTTTTCTTCCATTGTTATTCCATGTGGTGTAGAACAGTATTTTTAGTTTCCTCTTAAATTCTGCCTTTCGTTGTTCGACTTCTTGGGTTTCCTACCCTCTTTGGTTCCTCCTTTATTTTATTATTATTATTATTGTTGAGCTTGTATGTTGCTGTCAGATCGACGGGCCCCTGTAAGAGTACTGGACGGCGTGCCTCGTTTTGTGTTTTTTGTGTTCTTTTTACGTTTCCGTGCTTCGCAGTCGCGCACCTTTTAAAGATGTATGTATTGTTGTTGTGTACAGACCCAGGGAGCGTATCTTTCTATGTGTCTTCACTCTAGCGACTTTAAGAACGTTGGGTGTGAATTGCTTTAACTGTTCAGTTTTCTTTTCTTGTCTTCTTAGCCTTGGCAGCGATTTGCCTGTCCTAAAGCTTTGTTTCTTTCTGCAAGCAAATGGGTGTGCCCGGAAGTCCCATGTGAACAGCAAAACACGTACACCGAGGATATGAATGAGTTGTGCGCGCCCCTTGTAAAGCGCAATCGGTTACTGACTTCACCAATGCCTCAGTGTTGTACTGTTCGACATGAATCTTAAGCTGTGTTACTGCGCCACCGCGCTTGAAAATGTGCTCGCGCGTCTGGACGGTTCTGAGTGGCGCGACAATGACTCCTGCCTGCAATTTTGTCTCTTGGGCATTGAACCTACTCTGCCTAAATCATCTCTGTCCATTTCCCTTATTCTCCTTCTTATAAATTGGCTATAATTAACAGTCGCTTAGCATTGCAAACGGTAACTAAACGTTTATAGGGCTGTAAATAATGGGCAGAGGCTTTGGACGTGGCGCTAAAAGCGTCGCGATTGTGACCCACGCCCAGAGAGGTAAAGCTGGCAAGAAGACTCCGAAAGGTCTGCGTGGCAACCGTCAGAAGAAGCGGGAGAAGTTCCTCAAGCGGAAGGACCCCCAGTCAGAGCTAGAAGAATCCCTTGGTATGAAGAAAGAGGAGAAGAGTGAGAAGCATGCACCCAAGAATCTTGCGCAAGAGATTGCTGCTATTCAGTTTGCACACATCGTCAACAGACGCGAAAAAGGCTTCAAGCACCTGCGCAAGCAGATTATTGGGGCAGTAAAGGATGTTCGCCGTAGACACGCAGACAAAGCCCACAAGAAGAACCAGAAGAACAAATCATAATCCATTATGGCCGCATGCCCACCGCTGGGGCGTTCTGGTATAAATTATTTTCCGGAAGTTCGAGCTCCTCGACAATGCGGTGCCTCGGTTGTTTTGATAGGTGTTTGGTGACATTGGTGGACTGTTGACAGGTGCCGCGAAACGTAAATAGCCGTTTAAAATGCAGCGGCGTAACCCTTGCTTTTTTAAAAACTAATTGGGATGTCAAGTCAGCTTTTTTGATATTTGACCAGAACATGAAAAAAATATATATATATTGGCTCCTCAGATGCACATGGCTAAACTGCCTATTGTAGAAAGCTCCCTGCGGCTATCCAGTCCGACTATTACCAAGCCACTGCACTCTCACATTCGATCTTTTAACCGGTAGTTACAAATTGTGTTTATTGCCTAAGAAAAAAACCGGTTTCTGTCTTTTTGTGAACCTGCTCAAACTACAAGATTGTGATTCACTTTCCCCTAATCTCTTCAATTTTCTTGCTGCTTTTCTTCCTTGTATGGTTATTTTACTCAGAACTCTGCTTCACACTAGTAGAGCAAAGAAAAATATGCAGCGGCGCATTTCCTCTGTTTTCCGGCTGCGGCGAGGCCGTCTTTGTTGCGCGGGCAGTATGTTCACCGCGCAGCGAGTGATGGGCAGCGGACACTCAAATGGTGGGCGTGTAGAGGACGAAGACCCGGCGGCTGTGCTGAGGCAGCTGCAGGAGGACATGCGGAAGCGCTCAGTTGCTGAGGGAAAAGAGGCTCCGCCAGCTCCACCTCGTCGATCTGGTAAAACGTATTTCTTTAACGACAGTGCGCAGACAAAGGTTGATTCTGAGAGACAGGCTGGCAGTGCAAAGGAGGGACGCAACGATCCCGAAGAGCCACACGGCGCGGCTTCTAACTCACGTACTCCGTTTTCTGCAAAGCCCAAGGAAAGCAGCGGCGCGATGGCGGCCAATCCTTTTCTTCAGAAGCTGTCCACAATGGAGGCTGACACGCAGTCGTCCTCTTTCCCAACGTACGACGCGGCAGCGGAGGGCCGCAGGAAAAAGATCGACGCCAAAATCAAAGAAGAGCGGTCTAAAATGCTTGTTTTTCGCGATGTCGGAATGGATCTGGATAAGCCCATTCTCTCTCGCGATGTCTTCCTGGTGTTCAAGTATTTTCGGTACGGCATGGAGTTCGCCGTCGACAATGAACTGGAGCGTATGCTGCGCTACTTCAATGAGCACACCATGAATGAGCTGAAAATCATTCAGGACAGCAAGCTCATGCGTGGCCCGCCAACGCTCTCCCGAAAGCGCCGGCACGCACCACGGCAAAAAGCATTTGCACAAACACCATGCGCGTCTGCTTTGAAAAACGACCAGCGCGAGCACGACGACCCAGCGGTGGTGAAAACGCAGCAACAGTCACTGCAGTTTCAGATTAGCTCGCTTTTTCCCCAGGTACGGTGTGCAAACACTCGCTTGTTTTGTTCACCCGAGTCCTTTACGCCAGCCATATCCAGCACACTTTCTTCCCTTCTTACGGCAAATCAGAACGCGTCTTCCTTCGCGGCGTTTCTCCCCTCTGCAGTGACAGGGGAGAACGCAAGTGGAAAGAGCATCACTAAGAAATCCTACAACGCGAAGGACGACAGCCTTTTCACCGTCATGTCGCCATCCATGTTTCGCAGGCCTGCCGTAGTAATTTACTCGCAGCTAGGGCAGAAATTTGGCTCTCAGGCAGATACGGAGTGGCGTCGGCTGGCCTACGCGTCCATTTGCCCGGGCCTCCTGCCCTATGTTCCGATGTCAGGGGAGGCGGCTAAAGAAGTGACGGGTAAAGCTACTGACAAACAGTCACCCTACGGCGTACCAGGGCAAAGCCGTAAGGGAAAGGACGGGGTCGTGTCCCGCGCTGCGCCATCGCGTGCAATGCCGATTGACGTCATCTCACTGCGCAGCGCGGACGTTTATAAGTACGGCTGGGTACAACGCCTGTACGTGAATCGTTTTGCTAAGTCACTGTCGCAAGTAGCGGCTTCTGGGTATGCAGCAGCGCAGGAGCCGTCGATTGAGGAGATTAATAGGGCTTTGATTGCCTCCACAACTTTCGTAGGGAGCCAGTTGTTGGAGCCCTTTTACACGACATTGGGCTTGCGCAATTACCTCTTGCCGCACGTGATGCTAGTGGACCACGAAGGTGTTATCCGCTGGCTGAGCGGAGGGTGCCCTGACGCCAATGAGCAAGCCGTCTTCGCATCCCTCCTGCGACAGCTGGAGACCGAATACTACAAAGCTTCGAAGTGAAATTGATGCTTTGCCTTACAAGATAGTAGTGTGTGATTTAAAACGGCTCTTTTTTTTGATGAGGGGTGTGCATCTGGTAAAACGGCCCTCTGCACGCCAAAGAACTAATTTTTCACATATTAGTGATGCGTGTGTGTGTGTGTGTCTGTGCGAGGCCGTATGCTGTTGCATTGTTGTGGTTGCGGGTCGAAGTGCTCTTTCACTTTCATTCACATAAAAGCTGTAAAAAAAAATAATAATACTAACTGTTATTATTATTATTAATATAATGAGACGCAAAGAACACGAACTCGATCGCATGCTCTTCCTCCAACAAGCTGTTTCCGTCCAAAATAGAGTATCATGCGAAGCTGCGTTGCCCAGGCTCACCAAAAACTGGACTTCAGTTCATCGTATTCTTCCCCTTGTGTGTAGCAGGTGGATACTTACAGTTGCCCTTGCATTCATATGACTGAACACGTTGTAAGAGTCTCTCCGTTGTGCATCCCTTCACTCTGTTTTGTGCTCAATTTTTTGCCACGGATTTTTTTTTTACCTCATATATATGCCGCCGCTTTTCTTGTATCTGTGCTTCCTCTCCTTACCACTTTCTTTCTCAAGTGTTCCTTCCTGTGGCCGAGGTGAAGTATACAAAACATATATCATTAGTTATTTGGTGTGCGAGCGTATAGCCACGTCACGCCATCACGGTATGGCCTCGCTGACACACAAAATCTTTGCGTCTTTGAAGGCGGGTGGAGAAGCCGCGTTGACGCCAGCGCCGTCGGCACAAAAAGCCAACGCCGAGTCGGCCTCTCCAGCTTCCTCCTCGTCCCCGAGCTCTGCTTGGAAAGAGCGATTCTACCATGTGGCCGTGCAGGGCTGCTGCCACGGCGAGCTCGACCGCATCTACGATGAATGCGCCGCGCACGAGCGGCAGTCTGGCAAGCGGATTGACGTGCTCATCTGCTGCGGCGACTTCCAGGCTGTGCGGACGGCAAGCGACATGGACAGTATGGCGGTGCCCGACAAGTTCAAGGTGATGGGCGACTTTCACAAGTACTGGAGCGCTGGGGCATCGTCGTCGTCGTCGAAGAGCGCGACGGCGCCGTACTTGACGATTTTTGTCGGTGGCAACCACGAAAACTCTGATCTGCTAGCGCAAGAGAGCTACGGGGGATTTGTGGCGCCCAACATCTACTACCTCGGCCACTCCGGTGTGGTGACGGTGGACAACTGTCTGCGTGTGGCAGGGCTCAGTGGGATCTTTAAAGACCAAGACTACGACCGACCGTATCCGCCTCGCCCGTACGCCGCGAATTACGGGTGGAAGAAGGGCGCCTACCACGTGCGTCGCGTGGAGGTGGCAAAGCTGCATGCCTACCTGCGCACCGCACAGGCCCTGCAGCACCAGACAGACGCCCATGACCAATCGGCAGGGCAACCTCTGGTTGACATCTTTGTCTCCCATGACTGGCCAGTGGGCATCACGGCTTACGGTGACGAGGCCCAGCTGCTGCGCTTCAAGCCGTACTTTCGCGACGATATTCGTCGGCACGCGCTCGGCAACCCACACACCATGAACCTGCTTCGGGAAGCCAAGCCGGTGTATTGGGTGGCTGCCCACCTCCATTGCCTCTTCGAGGCCACCGTCTCCCATACGTTGGCGCGCTCTATTAACGTGCTGGGCAGCGGCGACGGCATCGCTTCCCCAGCCCCGACGAAGTTCGTGGCGCTGGACAAGTGCGCGAAAGGCTCGGGATTTCTCACCTTTCTGGACCTGCCACGCCATCCGCGCGGTGCGGCAGCTGATACGCTCCACGCGGCCTCCACGTCCGTCAGTATCGGCGCTGGGAGGCTTGACATGGACGGTGTGCTTGGTGCAGCACGCATCCAGCGCGACCCGGTGTGGTTGGAGGTGCTTCTGGCCTCGCACGCCCACGTGGCGGAGAACCGCACCACAGAGTCGGGCAGTGATGGTGAACACGCAACGTCGCACGGGCCTGGAGGCCAGCGCGGATTTGATGTCGGCGAGACAGTGCGCATGCTTCTAGGACGTCGCACCACGGGATCTACAGAGAGGGACTTGCCGTTTGCAGCCGCGCAGATGGCACCAACCACAAAGGCTTTGTTGAGGGAACTTCACCTATCACCCGCTCTACCTCTGCAGGAACAGCAACAGCAGGACACGTCTGCCCCGATGGCCAACGCTGCGACGGGGCACGCAGGGCAGAGTCGACAGACGCCGACCTCGTGGGTACCGCCGCGAGCTGACGGGCCCCGCGAGGGGATGCGATACAGCCAGCGGCCTCGCACAGAAGTCGCATCGGTGCAGCCACAAACTGCCGCGCCTTCCTTCAGGAGCTCCAACCCTGCGCCGGCAGCCCCGTTGTCGTTTTTTGAAGACGTCGGCACGGCAACCCAGTCGGGTGCGTCGGTGCCTCCTCCCCCTCCCGCTTCTTCGTCTTGCGCGGCACTTAAGGATTCGAAGCCTGAGCCGCTAGGTTGGTTTGAGGACACAGCTTCTTAGCCACTGGAACGCGGTGTTGTGACGTTCTTCAGAAGATTTGTTGCTGTTCTTGTCGTTGTTAGTTGTTCTTGTTGTAGATTATTGACGTTATTGAAAGCGATGTTATGCGGTTTTCCACTGTACATTTCTATTAGTTTTTTTTATTTTATTTTAAGATGGTTTGGAAGAAGCAAACGCGTGTTACACCCCTTACGCGGTCTAAATGTACTCTGAGAAGCTCGAAGCCCTTTCGTGGATGAGTCTCGAGAAAAAAAAAACTTTTTAATTAGGGCGAGCAATATCGAAGCGCATAGGAAATTAAAGTTTTTCTGTGAATATGTACAGGCCGAAAACATTGGGGGAAAACAAAATGAAGCTTTTATTATTATTTTCAGCGGGGAAGCTTGCTGAGGTGTCCTAAAGGCTGTGTGTGCAATGGTAGAGGTTCAAAGTTCACTGCCTCGACCTTCAGTGTGCAACTCCATGCTCTCGCAAGGCTCACCACCTCAAGGCTGAAACCTTCCTACTGCTGGACTATGGATAACATCCCTTTTTTTTGGACTTTCCTCTATTCTCATTCTTCCACCTCCTCTTCTTCTTGCAAATGTACCTTTTGCTTCACACATCTACATCACACTCTCGATCCTTCGTCTCTTGCGCGCACAAAGTCGGAAAAATACGTGTACAAAGGACCACACACCTCAAGAGAGCGAGACGACCAAATACTACAAAAAAAAACGAGCCATTCACTTTAGAAATAGTTTCAAGAAGAAACAACTCGAAAAAAAAAAGCGTTGTTCTCTCATTTTACTATTCTTAGAGGGAAAAACACTGCCCTTTTTTTTTCTCAACGTCTTGACCTCACAAGAGCAACAACGAACCGAGAGAAGTGCAGTTGCGAGAAGGAAAGTTTACAAGAAAAAAAAAAGGGAGGTTGCTCCGTTTTCCTCCAACTTCTTTTTTTCTTTCTGAACTTCCTTGTTGAGGGGGGTATTCAACGGACTCGTGTACATTTAATTCTGCGTGTGTGTGTGTGTGTGTGTGTGTGTGTGTGTGTGTGTGTGTGTATGTGTGTGTATGTAAACGTCGTCACGATTGCCTCATTTTTTTTTTCTCTTTCTTCTTCTGTAAGCACAGCTTCGCCGGAAACGAAGGAGGAAGAAGAAAGACAAAAAGCTTCGCGAAGGCACGCAGAGAGACACTAGCATTGTCCAGGTCCTGCCGCGCTGTTCTTCCTTGCTTGAACTTTCTTTCTTCTTTGTTTTTCTCTAGCTTTCCAATATACACATAGAAGTGCAGGAGTCCGCCAACATTTCCAATTCTAAATTTACGTATAGTTTTCTTTTTTCTACACAGACTCTCTCTCTTCTTTTTTCTTTTCTGCCCCAACGTAGCGTTTTGATTGATTTGTTTTCTCCTCTTATCTTCTGTATATTTTACCCCTCTTGTAAGTATCTGTTTCTATAGTCAAGGCCGCGTTGAGCGTCGTTGTAAAAAAAAAAAATAGAGCATACACAGGTGATCTGCAAGCCACTCATCTCTGCACTGGACTCTCACCCTTGAGCGACCGCGTTGTACGTGCTCTTTCGGCTCTTTTCATCAAATACCTTTGGTGTAGTTTTGTGTGTGTTTTTTCGCTTTTCAGACTCCTTGCCTTATTTGCTGTAGCTATATTTACTGCGCGTGCGTGTCGGTTTGAAGGTTGTATCCTTGAAACAAGCCAACACCACACATAAACAAAACCAAAAAAAAGAAAATCTGCGGAGATGGAGAGTGTTGAGGCTACGCTGCACCGCGGCAACGCGGCGCATCCGTCCTCGCCGATTGAATTCTTCGTTGACACGGCGCACGCACGTCAGCACCTTGGCAGCAGCAGCGGCACCTCTCTTAGCCTCAGTGCTGCTCGACAGAACGCCTCTCCTCGCCCACCGCCCTTCCAGCAGCCAAAGCCCGCCGTGAAGGAGGTGCTTCCCGAGGAGGAGGAGCTGGATCAGTTCGATATCGTGCTCCAGCAAGATGCCGTGGCGAGCAACACCCAGTACGCCTCCACCCACTCGCCTTCCAGCTCCACGCCACCACTGACCAGCAGCAGCCTGCACGCCGCGACGGCGGCTCAGACTGGTGGTGGTCACCACGCCGGTGCCACGCCGAGCTGCGCAGCCGCCCCCATCGCGAACGTCAGCAGCCTCAGCAGTCCGAGCGCCTTGCAGCAGAGCGCGTCGAAGTTGATGTCCTCCGTGGCTGGCGTGTGCCAGGCCTCCGCCCTCACCCAGGACAGGGAGCAGTGTGCGCGTCTGATTCATCAGATGACGTCTATTCTGCGTGGTGAGATCAACCTGCATGGCCAAGTCACCGCGACGGGCAGCAACAGCAACAGTACCAATAACAACAGCAGCGGTGGCAACATGGGGGCAGGCAGCAGTACCGCAGCCGCGCGCTCCACCGCAGCATCCGCCATCGCCTCCCCGGGCGGCGATCCACGTGCCACGTGCTCCCCTGCCTCCCTCGCTGCCGCAGCCGCACCCACCGCAGCCAGCAGCGTCGGCGCGCACAACTTTGAGGAGGAGCTCAGTCTGCTGACGGACATCATCCTCGAGGCCAACTTGGCCCACAATCCACAGTGGACCGCCAACCTGCACCGCGGCACCGCCAGCACCAACGGCTACGTGTCTCCCCTGCACGCGACACGCGGCTCCCCGCGCAGTGCCGCCGGGACCGCACCGCCACAGGCTGGCTCCCAGGCTCCAGCAGCAGTAGCTGAGGCTGCAGGGCTGCACGCCGCCAACACCTCGGCTGCCCGCTCGCACTCGCGGACGTCGCCTGCGGGTCCCGGCGCGTACGTGTCGATGCGCCACGTGAGCCCCACAGCAATGAACAACGCGGCGACGGACGGTCGGTCCACCATCGACACCGAAGTCAGCGACTCCCTGTGCCGGCTGTCCTACATGGGCGGCGGCGGAGGCTCGCACCACCACCTCTACATGATGGAACACGACGTCCGGCCGATGAACCCGTGCCAGGGCGGCAGCGGCGGCGGCACTGCGTCTCGCCACACTGCTTCGACCACCGCGCCAGTAAGCCAGCCCCCGCCACCGCCCTCCTCCTCCTCTGCGTCCTGGTCCTCGCTGATGTGCGGCAGCGCCAACGTCGGTCACCTCGACCGCGCCGCCATCGCCAGCCTGACGAGTCAGCAGAGCTCCCGCCGGGCCAACGGCAGCGCGGCGCGGAGCACGAGTGCGACGGTGAAGCACCCACGGGCCGTCAAGCCAGACCCACGCGACGACCTGGCCAAGGTGGGTCGCATCCGCGGACCCCGCAGCCGCACCGGCAAGAACGTCGCCCCTAGCAACCACTCCGCCTTCTCCGAGTGCTCGGGTGGGGAGACGCGCAGCTGTCGCTCGACCTTGACCGGCGCCAACCGCGTGCTCTCGTCCTCTGCGAATGCGACCACCAACACCTCCATGTCCAGTAGCCTCTTCAACCACATGCAGGTGGAGCACTCGGTGGCGGCCGCAGGCGGCGATCGGAGAGAATGACGGAGGGCAAAGACGATGCAGTAGATAAAAGAGAGAGAGAGAGAATGCCGAGAGAAAAAAAAAAAAGTGGAGTGCTTCGACCGATATACGGCAGTAGAGGGGAAGAAAGAAAGCAGAGCACTGGAGCGAGACACCTCATGTGGGGAAGTGTAACGTGGGAAGTAGAGAGAAAAAAAAAGGTGAGAAACTCCTCGGTGTGTGTTTAACGAAGTCTAGCTTCTCTGCCTCCCTTTTTTTTGTTTGTTTGTTTGCGTGTGTGCATGCATGTTATCTCTCAGTCTGCTTTACTCGCCACCTCCTTGTCGGAATGTAGAAGTTCTCTTTACAGATAGAGATACAAAAAAAAATACAACATTGTTTAAAATCTCCTTTTTTCTTTTAAACACTGTCTGTCCTCGGCGCTTCCCATCGTTTGTTGAAGCGCATGTGTATGTGTGTGTTTGTGTCGAAAACTTTCATTGCTTCCCTCATTTGCTGGCGTTTTCCCCATTCGCCGACTACTTTTTATTTATTTTTCTGTATTTGTATAAGCGTGTTTTCCTTTTTGTTTTTTTGCCGGATTTTTTTTTTTCCTTGTGTGTTCATGTATGTGTGTATGGTAGAGGTAAAGTGGATTGTGGTTTTGTTTCGTACTAGTATTCACGGAAGCTGCGGTGATGCTTCAACTCTTTGCTTTCCCCTTCTCTCCTGTCTCTCTCGTTTGCCTCTCCACCGACACACGCTGACACGCCGCAGAGGTCTCACGTGCAAGTCAGAGGAAATGGGACAGATCTTTTTTTTGGGGGGGGTCTCTCGCGCCTCTGTGCAACCAGCGTATCAGGCACGCTCACGCATCAACGTATAGCCTTTTAGTGTTGTCGAATTCTCTTCTTCTCTCCTCCGCTAGTGTTGTGTGTCTTTGTGGTCGTTACCTTGGAAAACGTTTCGCTGAAGAGAAGTCTTAAGGGATGTGAACACGGCACAGCTCCTCAGCGGCTGCCGTTGTTGTACACCCTCGTACATGGAAGCCCGACAGAAGAAAAGAACGAAAGAGACTAATGTGGGAAAGAATACGCACACATAAAAAAAAAAAAGATGAGGAAGAAGAAGAAAAGAAGAGCCGGAGAAGTAAGCAGTAGCGGGGGAGCTATTCTTAGAAAGAAAAAAAAACTGGTGAGGAAAAAAAAATACGAGAGAGACACTCGTGTCAATGTGCAGCGCCGCTTATTCGTTGCTGCTATACTCTTTTTTGCTTCTCTTTTTTTTTTTTTTTTTAAGGAAGCCCGACGCTCTGAACAGCATGAAAGGGATGAAGAGGTGCGGATATATTTTCTCTGTCTTTGGCGATCTTTTTTTTTTTCTCTTAATTTGAAAAAAAAAAAAGAAGCATCAGAGCTGTTTGTGCCCGTGTGCAACAAGATGTGAATGATATGCGTATCAGACCCACTAATAGTCTCCCTTTAAAGCTGTCTGCGAGTGCTTTCTTCCTCCCCCTCATCGCTGCTTCTCTCTCTCTCTTCGTTTCTGTGATGACTTGTCGCGCAAAAAAAAAAAAAAAGGTCGTATGTTCTCCTCCTCACTCCCCCTTCTAGTGTGTGTTTTTTTTCTTCTTGTACATAGCTGTACTTATACGTGTTATTCATTTATACAGTGCTATTGTTATTATTATTACTTCTCGGCCCTTTCTTGTTGTGGTGGTGATTGTGTTGCTCTTCATGTTGATGCCGACTCGTCCTCCCTTCTCCTTTCCACCACAGGAGCTGTAATACTATCACCTTTTTTATTTTATTTTTATTCTATTAAACTTTTATATAATGATTATTATAAATATATATATATCTTTATATATACATTTGTTTATTATCTTTTCTTTCCCCGAATCGAATACCAGTACGTGGGCCTCTTCGAATTGTAGAAAATAAACTTCTCTCATCGAGCTTTGTTGTGGCTGCCTTTCCGTTCCTCTTTGATCGGATTCTCTCTCATGTCAACACCCCTCAAAGCAAGTGTTCTGCTTTTCGTTTTCGTTTTTCTTTTTTTTTGATGATTTGGAGTGAGTGGGCAGGTGGGCGAGTGGGTGTGTTGTGCTCCTGACCTTTTTTTTTCTACTATCATTAGTCAAGGCGAAGAAAGCCAACAAACTGAGAAGAAAATAAAGGAAGTGCTCGCGTCTCCGTTGCTGCTGATGGTCCCTATCAAGCCTCGGATGTTTTCACACAGTGGGGAGAGACAGAACGAAACCGGCAACGCGTGTGTTGGAGATTCTCACCTTCTTTCCTTTCTTCTTTTTTCTTTTCTTTCCTTTTCTTTTTTTCTCCCCCACTCAGGTGCCTCCCAACGCGTGGTGCCATGCGCCGCAATCGTCGTGGTGGGAAAGGTGCCTGCAGAAGACATACAGAGACTTCTTTTTCTGTCAGCTACACGTTGCTGATGGAGCTCGAAAGGAGCAAGAAAGAACGCAAAGAAACGAGAGGGGTGAGAGAGAGAGAGAAAAAAAAAAAAAAAAAGGTCGAATGTGCAAGCTGACGAGTGCCAAGTTTGGCAAGCAGAGAAGAGGAGACAAAATGGTGGAAGCGGTGGGGTGGCCACGGTTTTGATTCAGCTCCCCTTGGCGGACTGATACACATATATAAAGCATGCTGGTGGTTTGATTCTTTCTCTTTTTCTTTTTGTGATCATGCTTGCTGTAAATATCTCCTCGGTTGCTCTGATTTATGTGAAAGGCACAGCTGAAATGGAAACGCGCCTGGCCAAGCGATCATGTCATCGTGTCAGGCCTCTCATTTTTTTTTATTTCGTTGTTGTTGTTATTGGCTGACTCTTGTCACTACTCTCCTCTAGTCTGGTAATCAGAGTGATTTCGGAACAAACGAAGAAAAAAAAGAAGAATCCACGAATACACAAGCGCACGAAAAAAAAAAAAAAATTCTTTGCTGTACTTGAAACTGTTTTTTTATTCTCTCATGAGAAGGGGGGGGGACTCTGTATTCGACGCATCGCATTGCGGATACCCTACTGATGTTTTTTTTTCTCTTTCTTTTTGCTGTTCCTTTGTGTTGTCTCTTACCTTTCCACGTGTTTTGTGTTGTGCATTGCCAAATGCATTCCCGGCTCACTGCTTGTCAAAAGAGAGAAGTCCATTCATAAAAGAACAAAATAAAGAACAGTCTATAGGTTCAGTATAGCAGGTTTGTCCACCAAGCCTCCCTTCGCCTTTTTTTTCGGTGATGCTTCTTTGTTTGTTTGGCTTTGACTTCTTCTCTGGTGGACATCTTACTCATCTCCATCTTGCTTTTACCTCTGTGTCACCACTCACGAACGGCTTCGTTTTTCTTTCTTCCATGTTTTGTGTCTCTGCGTTTTTTTTTTTTTGCTACTCCCTTAAAATAGATTGTAGAGAAGAAAATAAATATGTACATTTGTGCGTGTGGGGAAAGGGGTGGATGTGAGTGTGAATGGGGGAGTGTGGGTGCTGACACCGTTTCTGCTGAGGCTGTCACGGTGTTTTTCCCGTCCCATTGGATGTTATCACAGTGTCTGTGTGTATGACTTGCTCCTGACATGATTACATGCTCTTTTTTTTTTTTTCCTCCTCGCGGTGTTTGCGAGTTGTTTTGGCTTCAAGGTATCTTCCTTGTCCTCTCTCTTTCTCTCTTAGCTTTTGCTATTTTTTTTTTTTTCTTTAGTCAAATGGAGAATGCCTTTGTTTATTTCTGTCGCTACTTTGTGCTGCTTGCTGTCGTTTTTTTCATTTTCTCCTACTTTTTGTATTTATGTTGGGTTTCTCGGTGAGCACAAGAGCTCTCCTCTTTTTTGGCTTGTTTCACCTTTTTTCTTTCTCTCTGTTTGTTTGTTTCTGTCTTATGATTACCATATCTTCTTCTCTGTTCTTCTTTCTTTGTTTTTTTTCTATTGCTATTGCTCACTTCGTTCTTTTATGGCGTGTTCGTTCATGACTTATGTTTTTTTTTTTCTTTGTTTGTTTGTTTGTTTCTCCCTCTTTGCTTTCGATGCTCTTTGTCTCCCCTTCCAATGTAACTTTGAGTTGTGGTGGTAGTGGTTGGTTGTTGCCATAGACGCGTGAACTTCTGCACGCACGCACGTACGCATGTGTGTAGGTGTCCGGCCATGTAGACTTGGCCACCTTCACTATCCCTCTGATTCCTGTGCACATCATCATCAACAACTCGCCAATGACGCCTGTCGCGGTCGAGGCGTGGTGCTCCGCGGGCCTGTGACGCGAGCTGGCTGTCATTGCTGATGCCAGTGCTGATGTCTCTCTTCTTTTCTTGTGTTGCTAGTTTGGAGTTCTTCTTGTTGGGTGCTCTCTTCACCATGTTTCCCACTTTTTTCTTCTACTTTGTGTTTATTTATGTTTTATGGCGCTTCGCCCTTTGGCTCGTTTGATCTTTTATTCTTGTTATCTCTGCCTTCTTCTTCATACTTTACTTACAAAAAAGAAAACCTACAAACTTTTACTTGGGCCGCTGCCACCTCAGGAACATTGCCAGAGAGCAACTGCGGCGTATGTGCAACCGCACAAACCAGCCCATTGAAAGACGGATGAGTCGAGCAAGTTGCGACTGCACCGCCCAGGTGTGTCAATGCTTTCTTTGCTGTTGCGTCTACTTGTGTCGCGGACAGTGTACTTAATTCCTTTTTTTCTGTATTTACCCCCACCCGTGGTTGAGCCTGCGAGCGCGTACACGTGTGCGTGTGCGCAACAACTCGTCGCGCCCCTTTCCTGTCTCCCAGGTTGGACAAGCTTCCTCTACGCTCACCATGGTCGCCACGGGCATCTTTCGCACACTATCTCAAGGATCGATTGGAAAGTCAGCAGTGAAGAAAGTGAGCACGAAACGGGAGAAAGAGGCATCGATCGATGTTGACATTGGTGACACTTCCCTAATCGTAAATGACTCTCGCTCTTCTTCTTTGCTGCTGTCTTCCATTTAACTTGCCACGATGCGCACACGCGTGCGTGAGATTACGCACAAATTCTGTCATCCCAACTTG
This sequence comes from Crithidia brevicula, assembly GCA_030849845.1. Taxonomy (NCBI): domain Eukaryota; phylum Euglenozoa; class Kinetoplastea; order Trypanosomatida; family Trypanosomatidae; genus Crithidia; species Crithidia brevicula. The sequence continues at coordinate 43,960 of JASAOD010001925.1, forward strand.
ATACTTCTCTCTCTCTCTCTCTCTCTTTCCTATTCTCTTGCGTGCTTCACGTGTATTTTGGCTTTTTTCCTCGTTTTCTCGCCTGTGTGGTCTCCTACCCATCTTTCCCCACATCGCATCCGTGTAGAGTGATCGTGCTATTCCAAGCTTGTGCTGCGAGCACGCAAGTACTTTCCGTAACAGAAAGATAAAAAAATATAAACCACAGAACAACAACCGCAAACTTTTTTTTTTTTTTTTCAGAGCGCCTCTTTTCCCATCATGTCTGCCCTCGCAAAGAAGATGATGGAGAAGTACGGGTGGAAGGAAGGGGAGGGCCTTGGGAAGGAGCGCACTGGCATGAAGTCCTACGTTAAGGTGGTGCGTCGCGACCCGAACGTGGCGACGGGACTTGGCCACGCCGCGGACCCCGCGCAGGGCGGCAGCCTCGCCTCCACCCACGCCGTTGAGTTGGACGCCATCTACGGGCAGCTCCACAAGGACACGAAGCGGAGAACCAAGACGACAACCAAGCGCGCACGCCAAAGCGATAGCAGCAGCAGCAGCAGCAGTAGCGACAGCGATTCAGACAGCGAGAGGGGCGAGGACAGCTCCGTCAACGCGCAGAGCATCGATGGCCAGCGTGAAGGCCAGAGGAAGGGGGCCAGTAGAGCCGCAGAGAAGCCGCCGCACCGCCAGCGCACGTCCTCCAGCGACAGCGACGAGGACGACGAGGCCGAGGAGAAGACGGTGAAGGGAGGGTCGGAGGCTGACATCACCCGCATGACGGACAAGGATCTCTTCCAGCGGTGCGGCGGAGTGCGCCTCGGGCGGGCGGGTCGCCATCGCTTCTTCGATGGAAAGCTCAAGCGCGTCCACGGTTCAGACTGATGGGATCTCATTAACAGGTGCAATCAGGTGTGTATGTGTATTTCTGTGGTGCGAAAAAGCACGGAATAACTCTTTCTTAAAGAAAGAAAAGCTTTTTTTTTTCTTTGATACTAAAGTGTTTCTCGTGATGAGCTCTAATACGAATAATTAGCTGTGCTTCGACTCTTTCTTGATCTAAATGCCTTTTTTGTTCTCCCAGCTTGTTGTCTTTTTCATCTTCACTTCAGTGTCTTATATTCCTGAATGTGGTTGTATTCGCGTAACCCAACTGTCGATCTCTCCGAAGAAAAGCACGACCGTGTGCGCCGATCCTTCTGATGTTTCTTGCTAAAGTGTATCAGCAACTTTGCTGGATTAGCACGTTGCCAATAGTCACGCTCTATCTTTCTCGCTCTTTCCCTCTCGCACGCACACATTCTGCATTGCACTTTCCTCTCTCTCACTCTTCGCCCTGCTCTTTATTGCACTGCTTCACTTAGTCAACTGGCTGCAACAGAGCGCGACGAAAGCGCCTATTCGTCTCTCCATTTCCCTCATCTTTTCCCTGACCAACTACTGCGTCCATACTCCTCTCTTCGCCATTGCCAAACGTCGAAAAATACGTTCCTCAAGCAGTGCACCTCCATCTCTCCTTCTTACTCGTGATAAGTACACTCCTTCACCCTCATCCCATGTGGCGACGGGGCACCTTCGCTTGCCTCATGGCCCGCTCACCGATCCAGCTCCGCGATGCAGGCCGCCCCACCAAGCGCAGCACACGTGGCACCAGCAGTGGTGAGCGTCCTGAGCAGGCAAAGGGGAACGCAGCACCCACAACAGGGACGACAACGCAGTCTCGGCCCTCTCCGCCGATGGAAACTGCGTTGGACGAGCGCGCTGGGGCAGGCGTGGCCTCTTCGACCAGCACCTCCCTCTCGTCCTTGATGACGGCGGTGGAGCATCTGAAGGAGACGACGCGGCGCACGCAGCACACTCTGCGCCACCAGGAAGACGCCCTTCAGCTCTTGCAGCAGAAGGTTCTTCTGGTCGAGCGTCAGGCGGGACAGCTCGAGAGCACCGCCGAGGGCCTGCGTGGGCGACTGAACGAAGTGCATAGGGTGGTGGGTGAGATGATGATGGGTCAACGCAACACGGACCTGCTTATTCAACAGATGGAGCGGCAGCACCTCGGCGCAGCGCAGCCCGCGCCCGGTGCATCGGAGCAGCACGAGGCACGAACTGTTGACGGCAACACCGGTGAGAGCAGTTTGAAAAGCGAAGCATCCACCACCGATGATGCTTCTGCACCTCTGGATGCTTCGCAGGTACGTCGGCTGGCGGTGCTCGAGGCACGCGTAAGCCAGCTGACGATGGAGCTCTTTGCCGCCGATCGCCTCAGCGCGGTGATCAGTGGTCGCAGCAACCAACAACCCGCTCGCCACCCCAACGTGGAGGACCTGGCAGCGGTGCTGTCCTCCTCAGACAGCCTAGCCAAACGTGCAGTGCTCATGCGAGAGCTGCAACGTCGCCACGCCATCAGCGCCTTTACCGATGCGGCGGGCGTGACGCGCGTAACGAGTCAGTGCGTGCGGCTGCACAATATCCCGCTCAACATGGGCGCGATCGAGGTGCGAGAGATCTGTGTGCAGCACGTCTGTCAAGGTGATAGCAGCGGTCTCGTGAGCTGCATGGTGCGGCGAAGCCCAGACATTGTGTACGGCGACAACACCGCGCCGCGGTCGCCCTCTTCATTAAAGGAACACGGCGGGCCTGAGGGGTCCCCGGTGTACCGCTCGCAGCAGCAGCAGAAGCCGCAACCCACAGCGGCTTCTACAGCCGCTAGGGAAGCATCGTCAAAGATGAAGGAGAGGGAAGCTGCTGCTGCAGAGGTCGGCGCTCTTCCCCGCGGAGACGCCGTGGCAGCATCGCAGCCCAACACCAAATCCTTCGAGGTCGTCTTCGCCTCCTCTGCACTGGCGGTGCAGGCCCTCACCGTGCTCAATGGCCTGCTGTTGCGACCGACGGTGCACACCGGCGCTGTGCCTCTCGCTGTGGAGCCGGTGGTGTCGGCGGATGTTTTGGCGGCCCTGCGTGAGATCGAAGACGCAACTCATGGTGCTGCTCAGAGGGAGTGAGCTTGTGAGGTTTGGGACAAGTTTCCATACCAACGTAAGACAACTCTGTGTCCCCTCTCCCTGGTTGATGGACGTACGTTTCTTCCTTCCCTCTCTTTCTAAATCTTTACAGATGCCGTTTAGCAACGAACTATATATAACCACCTTTATCGCGAAGCTGCAATGCTGCTGTTGTGTGGTGCTGCGCTGTGAAGCCGAACACGCATTGCGAAAAAAGGAAAAAAAAAAAAGGAGAAGAACAAAGTTGGACGGTGCTCGATTCGAACGTCAGCTGGGGCATCTGCGGAATCACAGCAGCTAGCTCGCAGTTTTGTCTATCGTGTGTCTCAATGCAATCTTTGTACCGTTACTGCTCCCTCCTTCTCTTCCTCCTCCTCAACGTCCTCTCTTTAAATACCGAGCATCTAAACAGCCTTTAAGGTTTAACAACGTGCTCTCCAAGGTCTGCTTTGTTGTTTTTTTCCCCCTTTCCCACGAATCAGAGCCGCTACACTGCGCACACATCGCTTTTGCCGCAATCTGTGTGTCTGTGTGTTTGAGTGAGTTTCTGCGAGGGACTTTGGCCGCACCCCTTTTCCACCACCTTTTCCCCGCGTCCTCATACTCTTTCTCCTCAACTCTCTTTGGAGTTCTTCAGAAAAAAGAAACTATAAAAAATAAAAGAAGTCTCCCTGCACTTGTTGTGTTGTAGCCTTTCCTTTTTATTTTTTTTCTGTATCTCTCTCTCTCTCTCCTCTCTTTTCTTACTATCCGAAAAGAATGGGCAAGAAAGACCACGGTGCGGCGGCCGCGGAGAACATTAAGGTGCTCGTGCGATGTCGTCCGCTGAGCGAGAAGGAGAAGGCGGCCGGGCACAAGTCCTGCGTCGACCTCGACCTGACCGCCAACACGGTCATGGCAAAGAACGTCATCGGCGAGCCCGATCGCTTCACCTTCGACGCCGTCATCAACAACAGTTTTTCACAAAAGGACATCTTCACGCAGTTCATCATGCCCATGACCGACTCCGTGCTGAATGGCTTTAACGCGACCGTCTTCGCCTACGGCCAGTCAGGATCAGGTAAGACCCACACCATGACGGGGCTTATGGGGGACGATGAGCTGGAGGGCATTATTCCTCGCTGCGTCAAGTACATCTTCGAGTCCGTCAAGAAGATGAAGGAGGAATCCCCGTCGACGGCCGTCAGCATGTACGTGAGCTTCCTCGAGCTGTACAACGGCAAGGTGCGCGATCTCCTGGCGAAGCAGCAGGTCTCCCTCGACATCCGCGAGCACAAGGACCGCAGCTTCTTCGTCCAGGGCGCCGTTGTGGCGCAGGTGAAGCTGCCCGAGGACGTCATCCACCACCTCGAAGACGGCAGCGACCGCCGCCGTGTGGCGTCGACGGAGCTGAACGCGGACAGCAGTCGCTCCCACTCCATCTTCACCCTCACCCTCGAGTGCACGGAGACGCTGGAGGACGGGACGACGCGGGCGGTGTCCAGCAAGCTGAACCTCGTTGACCTGGCCGGGTCAGAGCGGCAGGGCAAGACGGGTGCCTCGGGGGACACGTTGAAGGAAGGGTGCAACATCAACCTTTCCCTCAGCGCTCTCGGCACCGTCATCGACACCATCGTCAAAGGAGGCTCGCACGTGCCCTTCCGCAGCAGCCCGTTGACCATGCTGCTGAAGGACTCGCTGGGGGGTAACAGCAAGACCGTCATGTTCGCAAACATCAACCCCAGCGAGCGCAACCTCTCCGAGACGGTGTCGACCCTGCGCTTCGCCGACCGGGCCAAGCAGATCAAGAACAAGCCCGTGGTGAATATGGACTCCAAGGACCAGAAGATCGCCGAGCTGACGGACATCGTAAAGGAGCTGAAGGAGAAGCTCGCCGCCTACGAGACGGAGGGCACGGCAGGGATGGAGGAGGAGCTTGAGAAGCTGCGAGAGAAAGTGGGAGAGTTGGAGGTGCAGCTCGACAACGCCACCAAGGGCCGTGAGGCGGACTTGGTGGATTATGACACCATCAAGGCAAATCTCGCGAGTGAGCGGCAGTCCTTCAGCACCCGCCTTCTCGCCAAGGAGGACGAGGTGGTGCAGCTGCAGAACCAGCTGCAGATCGCTGAGAGCAACGCCGATGCCCTTCAGGCCCAGCTGAACGACGTCTACGCACTCTGCCACAGCTATCTGCTCACCGCGGAGGAGAAGAACACTACGCCGGTGGAGAAACTGCAGACGGTGGAGGCCTTGGAGACCGTCTTGAAGGCGACCAAGAAGCGGCTGGGGAGTGGCGGGGCCGCCGACATGCAGGACCGCATCGCCTCGTTGCAGGCTGATCTCCGCGCCGCACAGGCGGAGCACAAGGCCACCAAGAAGGAGCTGCACTCGGCGAAGGCGCAGTTGGAGAGTCAGCTGAAGGAAACCCGCGACGCTCTCGACCAGGCAACCGCGAAGCTGGAGAAAGCGAAGGCGATGTCGAACGCACCCCTTGGTGGGGCAGTCGCCTCTGCTGCCGGTGAGCCGATTAGTGCAAGCTTGGCCAAGGACTTCGCCGCGCAGCAGAGCAAGGTGATCGCTGCCATGAAGCTGGACAGCACCGGCGCCGCCGCCATGCAGCTCCTTCGCGAGGAAAATGATAAGCTGCGTCAGCAACTCCTGTCCTCCGTCGCCGCGCCGTCGCCGTTGGTTTCGGTGGCCGCTTCCAATGGCATGAGTAATAACAGCAGCAGTAGCAACAACATCACCAGCATGAGCGCTGCTGGGGGTGGTGCTGCTGCTGCTGCGAAGCTCAACGGGTCGATGGTGTCGACGAGCCATCTATCGCCGCAGGACGTGGCCAAGCTGAGCGCGCTTCAGGCAGAGCTAGAGGAGGAGAAGGCAAAGGCGGCCCACCTCGCCAAGTCGCGGGATGAGCTGTACGCGCAGATGGAGGCGCAGAGCGCGGAGCTGGCCACGGCGGAGACGACCATCGCCCAGCACGATCGGCAGCTGGCCAAGGTGCAGCAGGAGTACGAGGCAAAGCTCTCCTCCACATCTAACTCGGGTGAGGAGGTCGATCGCCTCGAGTCGCGGCTGCGCGAGCGCACGGACCAGCTGGATCAGTTGCGGAAGCTGCTGGAGAAGCAGAAGGCCATCATCGTCAAGAACAACGAAAAGGCGGAGTACCTCCAGAACTCGCTGCGCGAGAAGAACGAAGCTCTGGCCGCGCTGGACCAGCAGTGCCGTGAGCAGCTGGAACAGAAGGACACGCAGATGCAGCACCTCATCAATCGCCGCGTCGAGGAGTTCACGGAGCAACGCAACGCTGACCTCGATCAGAAGATGCGCCACCACAAGAAGATGAAGAAGAAGATGCAGAAGCTAGAGGATGAGCTGAACGAGTGGGAGGCGAAGTACGACACCAAGGTGTGCGAGTGCGCGGACCTGCGCAATGCGTTGGAGGAGAAGAAGGTGCAACACCTGCGTCTCATGCGGCGCATCGAGTACTCGGACGACGAGGCGGAAGTCATTGAGCAGAAGGAACAATTTCAGAACGCACTGGAGCGTGCGAAGCAAGCGCGACGGCGCAAGGACGACATGTTCGCGATGGGTGAGGTGCAGAACGCCAAGAAGGTGGCGAAGCGCTGCGGCACGGCACACTCCGAGTACTCCGACTGAGAGTTTGGCGTCTCTTTTGTGTGTGTCCTCCATCAGTGAGAGGGTCTCAGCTGCTGTCCCTTTCGAGCCTTTCCCTCCCCCCCCCCTATTTTATTGGTGTTACTGATCGAGCAAGTACAAAGCCCCCTCCCCTCACAACTCTCATGTCTGCGCGTTGATCGCGTTGTCTTCTCCTCCCCCTCTCCCCGTTCGCTCTCTGAAGTTCATCGTTGCTGCTACCCTGTCTTTTTCGTTCTTTTGGTATTGCTTACTTTTCTCCTTCATGTCCACAGATCTTTGTGCACACAAAACTCCGCCGTTCCATCCTGCGCCACTCAGCAAGGCGCGCTTGTGAAGTATCCTCCATGCTCATTATTATTCAGATTTGTATTTGTATTATAAAACGTTTTTATTATTGACAACTCTTGTCTTCTGTGTTATTATTACCTTTAATGCTGAATGCTTATTTCTTTCTCTCTCCCTCGACGGGTTTTTTTTAACTTTTGACCTCTTTTGGCGCGTCCTTTCTCCTTTCTCTTCGTTTGTTGGTAAATATAAACCTCATGTTTTTCTGTTTGCTTCACTCTTAATTTTTGAATGCGGTGCAGTTTATTGATGTATTATCGCTGCCATATTTCTCTTTTCTCTTTCTTTTCCCTATCTCTTTCTCCGCAAACTACTGATGTATAGTATGTGGTATCTGTGCCACGCGCTCAAAGATAATACACGCAAGTAAAGTCTTTTTTTTTTTCGACGACGTTTTATACAACGTTCTGAATGCGTTTGTGTTTGTGTGTGTTTGTTTAGTTTTTCTTTTTTTTTTGTTTCTCTCATTTTTTTTTTATCTCCCTCTCCTCCTGCGCGATAAGTTTCGCTATCTGGGAGTGTCGCTCGATGAGCGGCCGTTTTTTCTTTTTCTTCTTTTTTCTTTCTGTCGCTCTTTGCATCCAGCTCGTGTACAGTTTATGCTTTAGTATTATTATTTTCTAGCCCTTCTTCGAGGTGTTTGTTGATTGTTTGGAAGGAGCAGAACGACGCAGGTGCACCTGAGAGTGTATTTGTGAAAAAAAAGTGTAGGGAAAATGAAAAGTGTGCTGTCGACTTCTCTGTCAAAGCAAAAAAAAGGCTGACGCTTTTCCGGTTTTTTCGGTGCAACTTCGAATTCATGAATAAACTTTTAAGAATTCAAGCTTTCCATTCAGCCGTTGTTGCTCTTTGTGTAATTTTCTGGAAAGGCTCCCTTGCACACCTTTTTTTTTCTGAAACAAAATGTGTGCGACGTGTGTATTACAGACAACGCACACGTGCTTTGCCTTCACCACCGTTTTGTTTCCTGTTTGTTTTCTTTGCTAACTCCTCTCATTTCGGCTATTTGTAATTTGTTGTTGTTGTTTTTTCTTTCTTTTTATTTTTATTTTTCCTGCTCCGCCTCTAATCTTCTTTATCTCTTTAACATGTCTGGAACTTTTGATCTTCTTGTGTTGTTCTTTGCTCTCCCCAAGTAGACCCTTTATGATACTCTCTCTCTATTTCTTTTCCTAGGTGTTTTTTTTTAAATCTCGCTAAGTTGCTGCAATGTTTCACATGGTTTTGACCTTCGATCTCTGTAAAATAACTCAAAAAAGCAGCTCTGTGCAAATCGTGCGTACCTTGTGCTCCGTTAGTATGCGGGTGTGTGTGTGTGAGTACGCGTGCGTAAAGAGAGAGATAGACTTTTTCTTTATCTCATTTTTTTTTTTGCTTGTTTTTTGATGTTAGGTTATTTGTTTGTTTGCTTTGCTTCGCTTTCCTCGAGGTGTCGTCACGTATACATTTTATTTGATTTTTGATTTTTTTTTCCTTTACAGTGTTTGAAAGACCGGAGTTGCGTTTAAGATTCGTGTGCTTCTCTTTCCTCTCTTTTTTCTTTTGTTGCTTAGCTACGGCTACCGTCACAAGAGCTCTGCAGATGCTCATCCAATTGGAGGAAGCCACGGTGGAAACCCCCTTATCAAGGTTTTGTGTTGTTGTTATTGAACTCACTTTGATTGCGTGGTGGAGCACCTGTGTGTTTGAGTGTTTCTGTGATCTGGTCGTATAATTTATTTATTCTGAAAAAAAAAACGAAACACAAATGCGTTTACCTTGACCTACGGCTGCTCATCTATTACGAATAGGAGGTTGATAAAGGTATTCAACAATGTACAGCTTATAACTCTCTCCGTGAAGTCTCGGCACCAGTTGTCTTCTTCTTCGTCGGTCCTGTTGGTTCTGAACGTTGTTTAGAAACTGTGATAGACGTGGGATGGGAGGAGGGAGAAGGTCGTACACAGGGGAGCTCTAACACTCTCACCTCCGCTGAGTCGTCGCTTTCTTCCTCTCTCTCTCCCTGCGTGTGTATGTGTGCATGCAGCTCCTCAAGATGGCTTTCTTATTTATTATTTTTTTCCGCTCATATGTGTCTCCTTCTCAAATCACCCCACCTCTCTTTCTCTCTCTCTCGTTCTTTCCCTCTCTCAGATTTTATACCTCTCCCACTCAGTCTCTTGTGCGTGAATCGTTGCCTTTATTTTTCCCCTCTTCCCACTCTATCGCACGCACACACACTCACACACACACACACACACACATACAAGTTGCAAAGCACACAAAACATAACAACCCATAAACCCTCACCAAAAAAAAAAAATGGTCGTCGCCGTCGTCTTCAGCATCACCCTGGAGAACGCCGAGTCGGAGCAGGCCTTTCTCGACGAGTTCGCGAAGGTGCAGCAGCACTGCATCCACAATGAGCCTGGCACCATGACCTATGAGCTGCACCAAGTCTTCGATGACGGCAAGCCCGTCCCACGGAAGTACTTTGTGATGGAGCGCTACTCGAGGCTGCACGACTTCCAACACATCCACGCCAAGAGCGCGCCGTTCCAGACCCTCTTCCAGAGCATCGGTGAGCTGGAGGTGGCGGAGACGAAGCTGCTTGTGGGGTCCAACGTTGCCACGCAGCCTGCCCTCGATGCCAAGCCGCAGGTGTGGTCAACCAACGATATCGAAGATCCCCTCCTGAAGAAGGGTGTGTTGGTCTTCTGCGGGGCTCGTGTTGGCCACAAGTCCGCGTACGTCGCGGAGGCACGCACGCTGGCCAAGTACATCGTCGAGGAGCTGCACCAGCCCGTTGTCTACGGCGGCGGCACGGTGGGTGTGATGGGGGCTCTGGTGCAGGCCGCCGAGGAGTGCGGAGGGAAGATCATCTCCATCATTCCAGCCTCGCTCTCCAGCCGCGAGGTCTCCGGGTCGACCATTGGCGACTTGGTCTACACCACCGCGACCATGTCGGAGCGCAAGAGCATCATGTTTGCGCACTCCGACACGGTCGTCGCCCTGCCCGGCGGCGTGGGCACCTTCGACGAACTGCTTGAGGTGATCACGCTGTTCCAGCTCAACGCGTACCGCCCGAAGATCGGCATCGTCAACGTGCAAGGCTTCTTCGACCCCTTCGTGGCGCTGCTGCGTCACCTGATCACCGAGGGCTTCCTAGAAGAAAAGGTTTTTGACTTTTTGGTGATTCGGCCAACGGCGGTGGAGGTGATGGAGGCGCTGCGGACCTTTATCCCACCTGCCAGCCCGGCCGCTTCCCTGGAGTGGAAGAGCCGCCCGTAGAAGAGCTGCGCCACATCACGGGGACTGACCCATTATTGATTGCGTCTATACTTCTTTTTAAATGATAGATGCGCATGTAGCACAATACACGCTAACAATAAACAAACACACACCCACTTTATAAAAAAGATAGGGTCAATCGAGCTAAGTGCGTGCTAGCTTTAGAAGAAAGGTCCAACAGTTTTTTCTCACAAGCCTCCGTCATTCTCCTCTCCTTTGCAGTGGTCAGAAGACATGCTTTTCTCTTCGCTTTCAGTTTTCTTTTTCTCACATGAACACTGGTCACAGTGCTCTAGAGGTTGTTCTGTTTTTTTGTTCGCTCACCAAGCTCGTTAAACAGCACGAATCGTTCATGTATGTGTGTCTGTATTCTCAATGTGTGCAGCGGGAAGGGAGAAGTGCACTTGCCAGCGGGAGTCTGCAGGCGATTTCTAGGCACACGTATCCCCCTTGTCCTCACGACCTCATGCACGCCGCTTTTCCTTACTGTTGAGGGCGGCCTGGCTGTTAGCCGTAGGGGTGTGTCTGAGATCCTTTTTTTTTTTTCTCGTTCCAGTCTCTCTCCTTCCCAGCAGACCCTCAGTGCAGTTTTTTCTTTCTCTCCTCGGTGCACTGTAGTGTGATATTACGGTTACACCCTCTCATCGTCAACAAGGGTCGTGCACACACAGGGATTTATTTTTAAGGTGGATTGTGTTGAGCTCTGAGCGTGCGTCAAGCTCCACTGCCGTGTGGCCATCTCTTCCCCTCTCCCCTGTGCTTCATCCCTTGCCTTTCCTCCTCCCAACAATCGTCTTTCCTTTCTCGTATTGCTATTTCGTCCAACCTCTTCATGTTCTAAACAACGAATCTAAATGGCGACACACACATATCAATCTGCACTTGCTTTTTGGGATGATCAACTGAAAAAAAAAAAAAAAGAGTGAAGCAGCACGAACATCGCTTCCACCGCCCCGTCGCCTCGACCACCGTTTTTTACCCTCTTTACCTTCCTTTCGTCGAACCTTTCATTTCCTGATTTAAATATATATTTTAATCGCTAAACAAAAAAAAAAAACATAAACAACTCAAAGTAAATTGAATTCTTATCTCACGTCACCATGGCCGCCGCACTAGGAAACCTCCCTACCATCCCGCAGGGTCTGACCTACGATGATGTGCTGCTCATCCCACAGCGCAGCCCCATCCGCTCCCGCAAGGCCGTCAACACCAAGACGCGCCTGAGCCGCAACATCACCCTGAACATGCCGATCGTGGCCAGCAACATGGACACCGTCTGCGAGGACAAGACCGCCGTGGCGATGGCACGCGAGGGTGGTATTGGCATCCTGCACCGCTTCTGCAGCGTGGAGGAGCAGTGTGCGATGGTGCGCAAGGTGAAGCGCGCGCAATCCTTCCTTATCGAGGACCCGCGCATGATCCTTCCCACCGCCACCAAGGCCGAGGCTCACGATCAGCTGAACTGGTCGGGCCGCAAGGGTGGGGTGAGCTGCCTGATGGTGGTCGACGACTTCTCCTCCCGTCGCCTGCGCGGGGTGCTCAGCAAGAGCGACCTCGTGTTCGCCAAGGAAGATGCTTCCGTTGAGACCCTCATGACCCCGGTGAGCCGCATGGTCGTCTGCACGAACACCGCCGTCACGCTGCAGGAGGCGCGCGAGATGATGCGTACGAAGCGCACGAACAACCTCCCCTTGCTCGGCCCTGACGGCGAGCTGCTGTTCCTCATCACGCAGTCCGACATCTTGAAGCTGACGAACAACCGCAACGCCTCCCTCGACAAGCGCGGGCGTCTGCTGGTTGGCGCGGCCATCGGCGTGAAGAACGAGGATCACGCACGTGCCGCGGCTCTCGTGGACGCTGGCGCGGATGTGCTTGTGGTGGACATTGCCCACGGCCACAGCGACCTCTGCATCGACATGGTGAAGGCCCTCAAGGCCAACCCGCGCACCGCGAAGGTCGACATCATCGCCGGCAACATCGCAACCGGCGAGGGCGCGAAGGACCTCATTGACGCAGGTGCGGATGGCCTGAAGATTGGCGTGGGCCCGGGCAGCATCTGCATCACCCGCCTCGTCGCGGGCTCCGGCGTGCCGCAGCTGTCGGCGGTGATGGACTGCGCGCGTGTGGCGAAGCAGCACGGCGTGCCGTGCATTGCCGACGGTGGTGTCAAGACGGCGGGCGACATCTGCAAGGCCATCGCGTCTGGCGCGGACACCGTCATGCTCGGCAACATGCTGGCCGGCACGGACGAGGCTCCAGGTCGCGTGCTTGTGAAGGAGGGGAAGAAGGTGAAGATCATCCGTGGCATGGCCGGCTTCGGCGCCAACATCAGCAAGGCGGAGCGTGAAAAGCGCCTGGACGAGGACGTCTTCAACGACCTGGTGCCGGAGGGCGTGGAGGGCAGCGTGCCGTGCAAGGGTCCTCTGGCGCCGATTCTGAAGCAGCTGGTGGGCGGCCTCCGCTCGGGTATCTCGTACTGCGGTGCGCATAGCATCCCAGAGATGCAGCAGCGCGCGCGCTTTGTGCGCATGTCCGGTGCGGGTCTGCGCGAGAGCGGCAGCCACGACATCTCGAAGCTGTAACGCGGGGCGCGGCCAAGAAGAAAGAAAGAAAGAAAGAAAGAAAAGAGAGAAAGATGAAAAAAGAAGCGGGAGGGGGGAATAGGGAATGAGGCGTGGATAGCAACGGAAAAAAAACTGATATGAACCCCTCCGTCCCTTTCTCTGTTGTTTTTTTTATTACTTTTTTCTTTCTTTTTCTTGTGATTTTAAACTTTCTCTAACTGAAAGGCAAAGAGTAAGGCGCTGTAGGTGTGCCAGAGCGGACACGACCAGCAATTTATCTTGCATACATCCCTCCCTTTTCGGGGGCCTTTCTGAACGGAAAATAACTATATGTGACTTTTAAGTTTTGTGTTCCAAAAGAGGAAGGAAACACAGTTCACTCTGCTCAACTGATTTTCTCTGGCGAGTACACAACAGTATGCGTCCTATTAAGACAGTGATGTTTATTTATTTCCTTTTTTTTTTCTCCGTTAACACCCTTTCTCCTCTATCTTTGGACTAAACAAAAAAAAAAGTACCCGAATTAGCGTTGTTCATCGCACTCTCTTGTTTCTCTCCTCTCCGTGCCCACTCGCACGTGAATCTGAGCGTGCACGTCAACGTGCGCCTCCATCTGTGTGCGTATGTCTAGCGTTAACGTCTTTGATGCGCCTCTGTCGCTTTTCCTCTGTGTTATGCTCCGCCCTGCGTTGGACGAGTGCTTGCGGTGACGCGAGGCTGCAAACGCTGTCTTCGGGGGGAAGAAAGAGAAGGCTGATGTGCTGACGATAATTCGAAATGCAAACAAAAAAAAAAAGCTCTTGCTTTTCGGAGTCTTTGCTTTTCTGTCGTCACCTTCATTTCCGAACAAGAACATTCGGGAAAGTAGGCTCCGACTCTATTTTTTTTTTTTTCTGGATGTGAAGGACGCGCCTACCCGCGATCACCTTCAGATTCCGACTGCGTTGTCTAATCATAGGGGAAGCATGGGAACCATTACGTTAAACACATATATTTATTGCAGTCGAAACCCTTTGTCTTGTTGAACACTGGAGGCTGTCATTTACGCCTCTGCTGTCTGTGGGAAGGAGCGCTACAACGACTTGTGGATGGTGAGCTGTGTAGAAGCGAAGCTGAATGCGTTGCTTAATAAAAAAAAGTTTAATGGAGAAGAGAAAAAGACACCGCAGGGTATGACGTCTTTTCTTCTCTTCTCTTATTTTTTTTCCCCTGCAATCTCAGGGGAAGTGCCATCTTCAAAATATAGCGCTCCTCATTTAACGATCTCTGTTACACACACACGTTTAGACCAAAAGCAAGGCTTCCTTGATGCGCTTCCTCACTGCACAATTCTTTCTTCGCAACACATCTTACCTTCCTGGTCCCGCCGTCTCTCTTTCTCACTCATTGCCTATTACTCTGTTCGTGTTTTTTGTTTTCTTGTATTGTACTCATCTGTGAGCCCTGGACTAAACGCTGCGTTGCCCTGTTCTGCAGTTGCTTCTTCACAGTAAACAAAACAACACATTCGTGAGTTTTCTTTTTCTCACCCTCTTTTGTGTTAACAGAGAAGCACATAGTCTGCGCCGAACGAACCTACGTGTGTGCGTGTGTGTTCGCGTGCGGCCCACTAGCACCTGCCAATGCCTCCCCGATCCGCCTTCGACGTGGTCAAGTCCCACATCCGCCTCCCTGTCAGCCACGACTACAATGCGCTAAAGCACGTGCTGCGCGACTGGCAGCAGTACAACACGCAGGTCCCTCTGCAAGCCAAGCCCACCTTTCCCGCAGAGGTGCTCATCACCATCACACGTCTACCCCCCACGGCGCCTGGTGAGAGCAAAAAGAAGAACAGCAACGGCTCGTCATCCGCTTTGGGCCTCTCGAGCAGCACGGCTCGAACAGGATCCGCATCATCGCCGTCGCACAGTCGGCGCTGGTCCTTGTGGAGGAGTCGCACCGCGGCGTCAACGGCAGCGCAGGTGAAAGAGGAAGGCGGCAGCACAGCAGCCGCTGAGCAAGCAGCGACAAAGCCTTTTGTGTACCGCAAAGTCATCCCTCTGCATGTGTGGACCGCCGTCCTACCGTGGGAGATGCAGCGTGGGCTCTCCTTCAGCGACTTAGCCCTGCCTTCCTCAGGACGTGCAAAAAGCGACAGCGCTGTGGCGGCACGGCAAGACGAGGTCTCCGTCCTGGAGGACGGCAGCAGCGAGAGGCCCACAACCGCACCCACGTCTCAGTCAGATGAAAGCCATACGAAGAGCAAGGAGGAGGAGGAGGAGGATCCCTACGGCGTCGTCACGCCAGTCGTGTCCGTCGCAGCCAACAGTGCCACCTCACTCGCCTCCCCCTCTACCCATCGCCCCTCCACCTCCGTCACCGCACCCGTCCCTGCAATGCTTTTCCTTTCCGACATACCAGCCACGAAAGCCTATGGCATCGGCTTTTGGAGTGGTGGAATTCGGCAGCCCATTGACGTGCTCTTTGTCGCACCGACGCTGCCCACCTCTGTGGGGCCGCACTCCCCGTCCTTTGAGCACCTGCGAAATGAGGATGGCCGTGCGGCTGCCGAGGACAACTACGTGTCCCGCGAAGTGCTGTCACGCTTCTTTCCTCTACAAGAAATTCGCCCCAAGGCAACATCGTCGTCTTCATCGTCGCTGGTGGCGTTTCACGTGCACTCCTTCAGTTATCTCGATCCCCTGCCCCCGTCCCTCCACCCAAGCCGCCTTGAAACAGAAGAGGGAAGGGCGGTGGCGGCGGCGGCAGCGGCGGGACCGGCAGGGCCGCTCTCCTTCACCGCCACCCCAGACGCGCCTTATCCCTCTATCCAAGAGGCTCCCCGCTACGTTCTGGAAGCTCCCCGGCACACACTGCAGCCCGCCGTCGCCGCAGCGCTGCGAGAGAGTCGTCTGGTCCAGCACGCACAGACCGGTGCGTCCGGCTGGGCAGACGCGGGTGTAAGAAACAAGGAGGACGAGGACGACGCGGTGTCGATCGACCTGACGGTGAACATGTCCGATGCGCTTCGCAACGATATTTTTGCCAAGGCTCAACTCTGCGTCGAGTATGTCTCGCTACTGGAGGACGCCATCGCGTACTACGTGCAAGAGCTCAGCACGGACCGCACGGCCGCGGCTGTGGCTGCGGAACCGCTCGACACGAATAGCAGTAGTAGCAGCAGTGCCTCGGGTGACGGCGGTGCAGATGGAGACAACAAGCCCATCAAGGTGTGGTTGTCCGAGCACGAGGCACGCTGGATGACGCCACAGGAGCTGCGGAAGGCTTCTCAATCTGTCCCGAACGCCGACGAAGACAGCGCAGAGGAAATGACGCACAACAGAGACGCCACCGCAGCAGCAGAGCACGACGAAGACGATGCGGGGGCAGCGTCCTCGCTGGCTTCGCGGGCAGTCACCAGGGACGAAGAATCCCCGACCCTGTTCTCTCAGAACGATGCTGCTGGGGCCTTGGCAGCGCAGACGATGAAGGCCACACCGGCTCAACCTGGCGCAGTCAGCGCAGCCCGCAGCATCAGTCTGCAGTCTCCAATGCTGAAGGACGAGGAGGAGGGCCGACCCTCCTACCTCGCCCCGTCCTTTGTCGGCCGCCACGAGTCATCGACGCTGCGAAACAGCGCCGTGGTGCTCAGCGCGGACAAGCTGGCACGGTACCCCCAGACACACGCCCACGTGCCACAGCTTCCTCCGGTCGACTACGAGCTGTTCGACCTCTGCACGCGGCTGGGTGTGGGCCAGCGCGCCATCCTGTATCACTATCATGAGCGCATCTTGAGGGAGTGGCGTGCCGAGCTGCAGCGGCGCCGCTCTGTCCGCATGGGTCGTGGTGGGGCTGTGGCGCAACAGAGCGCTGCCATACCCCCTGCAATCGACTCAGCGGATGTGCAGAGGATGGTCGCGTTGGTGCGGGACCGCAGCCTGCAGCTTTCCCCAGAGCTCGTGTCGCTAGTGGAAGCTGTGGTGGCCGCTGAGTAGCGAAGCAGATGAAGAGGCCCACCAAGCATACCTATCCACTAACAGGAAGAAAAAATGTCTGAAAGGGTCTTTGTGAATCTTATGTGCGCTGAGTTTGTATGTGTATGTGTGTGTGTGTGAGAGAGAGGGGGGTGGAGGAAGTTGCATGTTTGCAGCTGCGTATCACGTGTGTTGTTGTTTCTTGAATCTCGCAGCGTGTGGAAAGGGTGTTCTATTCACAGACAAGGAAGCCGAAGAAGTAATCAACGCGTAAGCAATACTAAAAATAAAAATAAGAAGATCAGAGGAAAGGGGAGAAAAGTCTGTTACCTGAGCAATTGCACATCTTTACAAGTGTCGTGTTTTTCATTGTATGAGATGTGCGGTTGTGTGTTGTTTCTTTTGATCTTGCCCAGCGTTAGCTCACATTTCTTTTTGCAGGAGCACCAAAGAGCAAGGCACGCGAGCAAAGTAAAGTCGACTAGCTCGTCAGCAATCGTACTATCAATGCCGCCTCGCTATCTCCCGTATGATACGCATAGTATTTAGGAAACAACGTGTGTCTGTGTTTGTGTGCCTGCCATTCACTTCTTTCTTGTGCTCATCTCGCTCCTCTCTCTCTCTCACGCTTTCCTTTTTTTTTTTCTCAATTTCTTTGTGACCTACGTCAACGCGTGCACAACAGCAGCACTTTCTCTGAGTCATATTTCTCTTTATCCCACTTTCATAGAGAAAGATCTCATCAGCACATTAACCCTTCATCAATGTCGAAGCTGCACTTCAAGGGCGGTCCGTGGACTAAGCCCGAGGATGCGGTCCTGCAAGCGGCGCTTGCGCAGTACGGCCTGCGAGACTGGGAGCGCGTCGCCTCAATGCTGACCAAGAAAACCGCCACACAGTGCCGTGAACGGTGGGAGAACTACATTGACCCACGCCTGAACATTCGCGAGGCGTGGAGTCTCGAGGAGGAAGAGAAGCTGGTCGAGCTCCAGTCTCTTTTTCCGAACAAGTTTCGTCTCATCTCTGAGCAGCTCACGCGGCGCACGCCGACCCATTATATTCGGCCAGCGTGGCTGTGCGAGCAGCGCTATCTCGAGCTCAAGGATGAGCAAGAGCACTACATCAAGCAGCAACAACAGCAGCAGCAAGGCGATACAGAGGACTCGGCAAAGCAAAGCCTCGAAGCCTTCATGTCGGAGCGCCGCCGCCGCCGGAACGCTCGCAAGACGCATGAAGAGCGTGCCCCTCGTGCGGACACCGTGAGTGGGGACCTGTACGAACGAGAAATGGTCTCGATGGCCACGAGTCGGTTAGCGAACCAGGACCAGAAGAAGGGGCTGCGGAAGGAGCGGCAGCGCCAGCTGGAGGAAGCAGCCTTCCTCGCCAAACTGGAGAGCAACCGGGAAGGCATCGAGTCGGGCACCCTCTCGCTTCGCCAGTCGAAGAAGATGCGAAAGGCGCTGGACGAAGACCGGCAGACCACAGGGCTTGTGGACTTGGTCGCCGAAGATGGCGAGGACGATGATGGCGAGGACGATGATGCGGTGGGCCGCGCGGCATCGGACAACAGCGATGCTGATGATGAAAACAACAACGGCGACTTTAAGGCTATTGACATGTACGAGGACCAGCAGCAGGCTGGACTGGTCAAGAAGCAGCGTGTGTTGATGAAAGACTTGACCGGGCAGCAACGCGTGATCCAGGAGCGGCAGCTAGCAGGCGGCGATGCGGAAGAGGAGGATGACGATGATGGCGAGGGAGGCCACAATCGCAGCAGCAGCAGTCAGAGCCGCGCACGGTCGGCCATCACAGGCGTGAACCAGGACTTGCTGAAGCAGCTTACCGCCGGCCCGTCAAGCAAGGCGTTCACCTCTGCAGCAGCAGCGCCGCGGCTGCGTGATCGCCTATCCTTGACGGACGACGCCGCCATCGAGGCACAGTCGGAGCTGAAGAACAGCCTGGCCGAGCTCTTCGCCGCACTGCCCCAAGCGGCGACGCCAGTGACCTCCGGCGCCACAGACAATCTCCCTCCTCCCCTGCCACCGCCACCGTTGAAGCGTCCTCGCGACACACTGCCGACCGTCTCCGCACAGGACGTCGCCGATCGTGCGGCACCGCTGGTGTCGTCGACGGCGGCGACCGCGGAGAGCGTCCCGGACGACCTGTTCAGTAGCCTCAATCTGCCCGCTCCGCGTAAGCAAGCCAAAACAGAAGCCGAGCAGCACGCTGCAGCGCAGGTTATGGAGGAGTTGTATGGAGACGCGCAGGACGAGGCGGATGACAGCGATGCACACGTTAACAGCGCCTCCCAATCCGCGATGGCGGCGCAAGCAAATCACGTAGGCGCACACGCTGTGGAGGCCGCCATCGACCACGCTCGCGTTGCCTTCTCGTCTGTAGCGGAGGAAGACGCTTACGTTCAGGCGGCGCGGCAGTGGGTGGCCGTGGAGTGTGAAAAAGAGGTAACGGCTGCGACCTCGCACGCAAATGGAACGCATACGAGCCGCGCGGGCAGCTCTCTCTCTCCCTCACCTCTTACCACAGCTGAGCGAGAAGCTGTGGAGAAGCTCATTCTAAGCGAAATGGAAATCAGCCGTCGGGGAAAGGGCGAAGAAGCAGCGGACGCTCTTGCAAGTGTGCGGGCGTATGCAGATGACAAGCCCCACTACACAGACAGTGTCAATGTCCAAAGCGCGTTACATCAGCTCAGTGCCCAGGTCGCCGCGCAGGTGCAGGAAGCGAATGCGCTTCTTGAGCCCCTCCGCCAGGAGTGGGAGCAGGTCCTCTCTATCGCCATGCTTCATCCGCGAGAGCTTCACGTGCTTCAGGGCTACGTCCGCGACGACGGGCACCTGAAGCGTCCGGCTGCGTCTGCGGAGGGCGGCGAGGTAGGTGAGGCGTCACCTTCTTCCTTCTCTTCCTCTTCATCGGTTGCGGCATATGCGTACGAGCGCTTGATCAATGAGCTCACGCGTGCACGCCAGGCAACACGCTTCATCGCGTCCCTTCGCGATCGTGAGCAGATGAAGATGCGCCGCAACCTCGACGCTGCTGAGTTTGAGCTAATGCAGCTGCAAGCCCGCGAGAAGACGTTGCAAGACATGTACCGCCAGAAGCGTGTGCAGCAGTCATGAACGAGCTCACTCAGAGAGAGCAAGTTTTGAGGCCGAGACGTTCTTCTCACTTTCTCTTTCTCCTCTTGTAGCGCAGAGGACGACTACGCAAAGGTGTGTGTGTGTGTGTGTCTGTGTGTCTGTGTATGCGGGTAAAAACTCAAGAACCTCATTAAGCCGGTGTTTCAAGGCACACGTTCGCGAGAAAAAATAAATTACATGTACAAGCACAAGCGCGGAACGAATGGAAGGGGCGTCTGGTTCGTCAACGCATTCGCTGTTGTTGCTATTTTCTGTGCACGCTTAATTACCACAATGAGAAAGCGATTGAGACACTTTATTGTGTGTCTATCCGCTGAGAACGAAAAAAAATCTCTGTGCAAAGACTGGGTGAAATGTGCTCTTAATTCTAACAAGGATGTTTCTTTTTTATTGAAGTGAAGCGTGAGTGTTTTAATGCACCTTCCTATTTGTGCTCCTCTATTTATGTCTTGTGTCTCTCTTTGAGATTTTGCTGGGCTGTAAAGAAAGGTGAAAGCAACACAGAAGAAGAGCCTCACCAAGCTCATACATATACGAATACATATACGAATAGACACGCGAGCGGAAAAGAAAAGAGCCGATCACTTGTAACGTGCTCCTCCAATGCTGACGTGGCTCGTCGAGGAGGTGGAGAGCCCCTATGGCTCCGTGGCGACGCTTCACTGGGCGGTGCCAGACGAAGCGAACAACGGTGGCAGAGACCTCGGCACCCTCAAATCGACCGCCCTGCAGGTGGAGCTGGAGAGCGCGGAGGACCAGCTGGGGGCCGTGCTGTGGAACAGCAACCCGGCGGCCCTTGCCTACCTTCACACCCATGTCTTCAAGCTCCCAAGTCCCGGCAACGGAGCAGATGGCGAGGCGACAACTCCGTCTCCCTCCCCGCTAGAAGGGAAGCGCATTGTGGAGCTCGGCGCGGGGGTGGGCTGCCTCGGCATCGCCCTGGCCATGGCAGGCGCTCGCGTCGCGGTGACAGACATGAAGGAATTGCTGCCGTTGATGGCGTACAACGTGCGGTTGAACGCCAAGCGCGTCCTTGCCCGAAGCCATGGCGCTGGCCAGTGTGCGGCGCTGCAGTGGAAGTGGGGCCCCACGGTGACGACCAGCGTGCACAAGCAGCTGCAGCGGGCATTGAACGCGTCGACTAAGTCGGGCACGGTCAACAACAGCGCGGAAAAGGATGGGGGAAGTGCTTCCTCCTCCGCAGCAGCAGACGCGGTCGTGAAGCGTGTGTTGTCCACCATGGCGACAGCGTTGGAGAAGCCCTCAACCGCGCTGACAGAGTGCAGCGCCGCACTGAGCTCGGCAGCAGGAGAATCCACCACGGCCCCAGCCGCCCCCGTGCTCCCCTACCATTACGTGATCCTGTGCGACGCGCTCTACGGAAATCCGAAGGACTGGCCGGCGCTGCTCTACACCCTCACCGAACTCCTCAGCACCAATCCAGAGGGCTGCGAGATCGTTAACTTCTGCGAGCAGCGCGTCAACGACGTAGAGGGAGCATTTCTGAAGCTGCTCGACCAGGAGAACGAGCGCGCCTACGTCCCAGCATCGAAGCGTGACGCCGTTGGCGACCCCCTCTGGTCCGCGGTGACGGAGAGTGCGCTGAAGTGCTGCGGGTCGTCTTCGATGTGCGCTGCAGAGAAGCGAGGAAGCGCCTCGAGTGGCGCTACAAGCTCCTCTGCTGAGGCCGTTGAGCTCCACAAGGCACGTGAGGAGGCGACCAATGCGCTGCTGAATTACATTCTGGTGCAACGTCGTGGGCCTTATCAGTGGACGTACACCACAGAAGTGGTGGGAGAGGCGCAGAGTGAGCTTAATATGGTCATCCGAGCCACGCGCATTCGCTGGACGAGGCAAAGTCGTGGTGCTGCACCTTCGGACTCACGCCGCCGCCCTCGCGAAGCTGACGACGACGGCCATGCGCATCACGCAAACGAAAGTCCTACCAAGAAGAGAAAGTATTAGGTTGGCTCGCAGCGTTAAAATCTTCCTTTTTTCTCTCTGTGTGGGCGTGTTCTCTTTGGGAATACACTTTATCTGAGCAAAGTCTAGGCACCAATCTGCCGGATGACGTCGTATAAGCGCTGCTAAGCAGAAGCGCATAAACAAAACAAATCGAAATAAAACACATACCTGGGCTGCTACTATTTGTTGTTGATATCAGCATTGGCGAGCATTGTCGATGAAGGAAAGCAACCTCGAAGACAAGCAGCATAAGAGATACTTTGTAGGCGCCTGTTGTTTTTGCCTCATGGCAACCGTAGTTTTCGAAGGCAGCTAGACAGCGAACGCCACCGTTCAGCATTTTTCTAATTGAGCTCTCTCTCTCTCTCTCAATATTTTTCTTCAATCGGCTCCTCTTTCCTATGCTGTTTTTGGGGGAAAAATAAAACCAGACAGCGCCTCACAGCCTCCTATCAGCGCGACACCGTTTGCTCAGCGGTACATATAGAGTAGAATAGACAAATAGACGCATCTTTTCTAGATAAAATCAACGAACGGCACCGACTAGAATACACGGAGCCAAAATAACTTCTTCATTTTCATTATTATTTGCTGCGCGCACTTCTGAAAGGCTTCCTGCACCGAGTGTGTGAAGACGAGGCGCAGATCTGAACAAGGCTGGTATACTATACAACTCTATTTCGTTATAACCTGTTGTTAGCACTCCGCCTCCTAATCAAATGGCAGCAACGACCACAACTGCAGCTCCACAGCGAGCTTTACCTTCTCCATCAAGCGCGAAGCACACGAGCAGCACCGCTGTGCTGGCAGATCTTCTACGAGGTGCTGGAAACGCATCGACGACCGCACGCGAGAGCACTCGATGCCCGCTCTTCCCCACCGAGTCAGAAGACTACTACTGCCTTAGCTGTTACGCGCGATGCAGCGGCCTCTCGCTTCTTGTGGGGCCCCACACAAACCACGATCACCTGCCCCTGAAGGATGCTCTTCTCTACATGCCGGCCGCGCTTCTGCGTGAGACCCAGGAAGTCGTGCGAGAGTCAGAGGAGACGTTCGCCAAGCCCTGGCGTGTGCAGGAGCAGCAGCGAGAGGAAACGCTTCACTATCTCTTGAACCTACGCCAAGGCAAGCTTGCCGCTATTGCACAGCTGATGGAAGATCTTCAGCGCGTAGACGAGCAGCTGCTTCACGCGACAGAAGCCAAAGCGCTCGACCTCAGCAACTGGCGCTATCAGCAGCGGGCTCTGCGCCGCAAACTGGAAAAACTAAAGTGCGGGGCAGACACTCTTTCTAACTCTATCGGCACGAATGCTGGCGCCCCTGTGGCACCGGTGTCCTCGGCATCATCTGAGCCATCCTGGCAGCATCGCCTGACAGTGACCCAGCAGGAGCTGACCCAGGTGCGAAGTCTTCTGAGGAGGCAGCTCGAGCAGCTCGAGGAGGACGAAGAAGCCGCCTTGCACCAGCTCGCAACGTGGCGACGCCTGCTGGAGGCTGTCCCGCAAGGACGCACCGATGCTTCCGCAAACACCGCCGTCGACGACGCTTGTAAAGGGTGGAGCCACCCCAAGAAGCCCGCTAACTCCTTCGGCGACAACGCACCCGCGCGTCCGTGGACAAATGCGCGTGAGGTCCGGCTACCTTCCCCGAGGCCAGCACCGCCCACACCGGACACCAAGACTACCCAACCATCCGACTCTTCTCACCTCCACCCGTCCGACGCCGAAGTCGTTCTTCTCCAACACGCCCTTCTCAGCATCAACGATGGGCTGCGCCACCGTCTGTTGAGGGCAGCCGCGGCGTCTCTCACGTCCTCTTCTGCCTCTGCATCGACCACCTCCTCGCGATCGCGGCTGCCGTCAAGCAGTCGTGACGCGATGACGCCGGCGGGTACCGTCACGTCCAACCTGCCGCCGCTGCCGGGCGAAACACCGCTGCGGGACGCAACCAGCGGACTACGTCACCACGCTCAAGAAGGCAAAGGCGGAGACGAGGGGAGGGAAAGGTTGGCGGAAGAGCTCCAGCACTCTCCCCCACCGCGGTCCTCCACGCGTGCTGTGATGTTTGGGATGGTGGACACACCGGTGGCTGCCGCTGCCCCTCAAGACACCCGGTCGGCGCGCGAGGAGGACGTTGAAGCTGGCCGCCGCCACAACGCTCGCTGGCAATCGCTTCAGGCACAAGATCGGGCCTTGAGGGACTCGCTAGATCAGTTGTTAAATGGTGGGGCCACCACCACCACCGCGAACGGCAACCCGATGCACACGTCCGCATCCTCCTCCTTTGCACCAGAGTTGTTTGGTGGAGAGTACGGCACCGTGTCCGCAATGAGTGGACCCATTAGCAGCATTTCCGCCCTCCAACAGTGCGTCACCGACTACTGACCCCACATGCATCGGGGTGTGTGTGTGTGNGGGGGGGGGGGTGTATTTGGTACTGTACCATGCTGAATAGTCCTACCGTATAGAGTAGACGCATTATCTAGACTCCTTTTTGTGTGACCCTTTACGATGGCGCTTGTAAATTCCATGCACAACAAACATGGATTTTTTTCAGAATTGCTATCAACGTGCTGTTGGCTCGCTCATATCATCTCTTTTCATCTCACTCTTTGGGCAAAACAGAAAAAAAACGAAAGGCTGTGTTTCCGGCTGCAGAATAGAGAGTGTTTAAGGTAGTGGCAAGAAGAAAGCACAAAAGCACAACATTGAGGTTGCTGTTTTTGTAGGCTGTCTCATTGAAATCCTTATACAGGGAAGAAGCTGTTGCCGTGTGGCAAAACACCACAAAGCAATGAAGTTTTTTTTTTTCTATCTGTGTTGTTATTGCTGTCACACAAATCTGTTTCCCATTCTTTAATTTTTGAACTCTATTCTCCTCCTCCAGCCGCGCTCTTTTCTTTATTTCTCTGCGCTCGCATATCTCAGAGCTGCAGGGCTTTCCGCTACAGAGCCTGCGCGACGTGTTGAGGGTGCTGCCACTCCAAACAAAAAGGACAGTCAGCCCGCTTCTTTTTCTCTTCCTCTTCGTTTTTCCCTCTTGCCCTTTACCTCACTAACCTTGTGTTTCTGCTTGCTCATCACTGGCGCTCTTCGTGCTCAGATTCTCAAAGAAGGGTTGGCACTGCGTTCACGCTTAGAAAATCCCTTACTGATTCTCAGCAGCAGGAGCCCTTTAAAAATCGCCTCATGCTTCGCCACACACCTGTGCGTCGAATCGGGACCCTCTCCACGGTGCTCGCCAACAGTGCTCTCTATCTGGCCCACTGGACAGGGATTCAGACGCCTGCGGCGGCGCTGATCCTCTCCGGCTGCTTCTTCCGGTGCCTCACCCTGCCCTATACCATCTACGGTGATCAATGCCTGCGGCGCGCTGCCAGCGCCTTGCCTGAGTTGCAGGATGCGTACAAGGACTACTGCAACATCGCCGACCACCCCGACGCCATCGTATGGGAGAAGCGAGTCGCCGCACAGAAGCTCAAAAACGACCGCGAGCGCATCTTTCGCAGCTACCGGACGAATAACGTAAAGATGATCGCCCCGCATGTGGCTGGCGCGGCGACGTCGCTCTACTGCCTCGGCGTGCCCGCACAGCAGATTGGAACCTTCTTTCTCCAAGATGCCGGCATGCCGATTGTGAGTCCGCTGTCGGTGTCGTACGTGGCCTCGGCTGCCTCGAACGGTGCTGCGGGTCACTTGGCGTGGACGAGCTCTCTTGCCACGGCGGCAACAACGTCAACGACAACGGCATCCGCAGCAGCGGCCTCCTCTCCCGCCATGCTAACTGCCTCTACGGTGCTCGTCACGGTGGACCCCACATTGGCCCTCGCAGCAGGTCTCACGTGCGTGAACGTGTACCTGCACCTTCAGCAGCGCACTGGCTTTAACGACCGGTTAGACGGATGGATTGGGCACGTGCGCCGCGCCGCGCTCGGCAGCTGCGCTGTGGTGGCCATTGGATCTCTCCTCTCCGGCCCCCTGGCGTACGCCCTCGCCGTCCCCGCCCTTCAGTTCTTTCCACCCTACCTGGCACCTGTGTGGCTCGGCATGAGTATCACGACCCTGCTGAAGAGCCTCTTGGTGAATCGCACCGCACCTGGCTGCGCGCTCTTTCATCTGCCGCCGTACCCGCCCCAGCACGGCACCTACGGCGGCGAGAGCACCGCTGCGGGACACGAGTACCGACTCGCCTTCACCAGCGTCGACGTCGAGGAAGCGCGTCACGTGTGGCTGCAGCAGAAGCGCATTCTAGACTTTGAGTGCGACATCCGTATTCACCGAACACTGACGCGGCTCGGTTTCTTCAACGATCTCGACGAGCTTGCCTATGAGTCGGAGAGGCTGCAGAAGAAGCGCGTCGTCGCACGGGAGCGTCGGCTGGCACGGGAGTCAGATGCAGCGCCGGAGGAGGACGAGAGGGATGAGTCGCACGATGGAGAGACACAAGCGGCACGGCGACGGCGTGCTATGCGCCAGAAAAACAGCAGAAGCGCAAGGCGGAATAGAGACGACGGTGATGGTAGTGAGTCGGTGAGTGCCTCCGAACAGGCGGCGGCGGGGGCACAGGCAGATCGCATCCAAGAAGAGGAAAACAAGCGCCGTCGGAATCTTAAACTAGAGCGCGAGGCAGCCTGGAAGAAGACGCATGAGCAGAGCGGACAATAAAGAACGCAGAGCCGTATCCTGCACGTCGCTCGGCGCTTTCGCTGTGGGCACTGTTGTGGTGGTGCCTCGCTGCCTTGTTTGGGTTTGTGTTTGTTTTACCGGATTTGAATGCTGTTGCTTTGTTGTCGATGGTGGTTGCGATTGTAGTGTCCCTCCATGGTTTTTTTTCTCTTTTTTTCCCCCCCTGTTTCGTCACACATGCACATGTGCGCGTGCTTCCATCATCACAATACATGGAAAGAAAATAGGAAAAAAAGCACCAAACTGCCGTTGCCTTTCTGGTCTCTTTAAACGCTAGAGTGAAAACGCAACATCATATTTGTTTCTCTTAGTGAACGAAAGGAAACAACTGAAAAAAAAAGGTAGAGAAGAGAAAGGCTTTTCAATGTTTCTTTGTTTTGTTGCTGCCTTTGCAATAACTTGAACCCTTCTGCCTCCGTACCTCATCACTCTTGCGTTATCTTGGCTGTCGCGTGCAGCACTTTCATTATGATTAGTATTGTCTCTCCTTCCTTCCTTGTTCTCTTGGGATGTTCAAGCACGCTCGCACACGTATACATTTATCACAAGGCGCGCGACAAGAGTCTCATGAAAGGCCTTCGTCACGCTTGCGACGCAGCCCCAACATGCCTGCCTCTACATCTTCTTTTATCGACACCTGTATAAACACTAGCGCGCGTGTTGAATTCAGTCTAGAACGCGGATATCCACGCACCGATGCCCTTTCGAGCGTGGCTGCGAGACTTCCTCACTTACGAAGCCCAAAATGGTGGGGCTCTCCCACCCCAGCAACTCTTCCCCTTCTTGACAAATTTAGACACACTCACGGATGAATCGATAGACGGGTCAAACGAGAGCGCGGATGAGAAAGCTGAGGCAGGAGGCGTGTCTACTGCACAGGTAAGCAACGCAACCGCAAATACGCAAGGCGGAGGCGCCTCTTTCACGTCGTCGTCGTATTCATCATCGTCGTCAACTCCACCGCCCCCGCCACCCTCTGGGCCGCCGCCCATAGCCGCCATCGCGCCATCACGGAAGAGGGTTACAGTGCGGGACGTGGGGTGCAGCACCGCGGCCGCCTCTCTCGGTAGCCCACACGCCCTACCCCGTTTTTACAGCCGCTACGTATTCCTGCACACCGTGACCGCGCTGCAGCTTCTGTGGGGGTATTTCAGTTTTGCCCTCTGGAACTACCTGGCGCACATCCGTTGGTATGGCGCCTCCATGGCGTACCTTGCCATCGCGGTCAGTGCGGATGTGAGGAATAGCTCAACGAATTTCATTGCGTCTCAGGGAGGTCGAGGTGGACGTGACGATGTGACTGTAGCGCTACACCGCCCTGATCAGCAGTGGCTAGCCGTTGCCTATCTTGCCTTCGCCTTAGCCGGCCTCACCTACACCGTCAGTGCGGTACTGTACGTTTGCGCCGTGAACACGCCATGCCACGTGCGAGCTGCGTGGCCGTCCCCCGTACTGCGGATGTGGGCGTGCTGTCCTGGCGCTGGCCTCTCCTCGTGTTCGCACCGCGCAGATGAAGAGAACGCCGACGAAGATCCCTTCTCCACCTACGGGCCTGTGAAGCGACGAGCGCGCCTGTCAACGGACATGGCAGCGTCGCGTCCTTCCTTAGACGGAGGCCAGAGTGTACGAGATGAAGCGTACGCGATGTTTGATGCCACAGCGCAGCTCTTCGGGCCTGCGCCACCTGTTGCATATGCAGCCCTGCCCAGCTTTCATCTACGACGCCCACCGCTCCCTCCTTCGCGGCCCGCCACAACACCGGGTGTCGTCTCGCTGTGTTTCACGCAGCCGCAGTTTCTGTTCCCGCTGCGTGATCTTGCTGAGCTGGACAACGCCGCTGCAGCAGCAATCATTGACGCAAGCGAGAGCAGCGAGGGCCACGAGACCCAGCCGCAGCATCGGTCGAGCCTGGTGCCGGCCTCGGCGCTCCCACCACGACACCAGCCATACATGGATGATAAAGACCGCCACCGACAGCACCAACAGCAGCAGCAGTATCAAGTGACGTATCCGTCACTGTCTCGCACCTCTCTTCAGGCCCATCGAGTCCCCCTCTTTCCCTCTTCTCCTCCTTCTTCCTCACATGAAAGTCCCCGTGTGGATTCAGCGGCTTGGCCACCGCGCTCTCCGCCACAACACCGCGGTGACCCGAAGGCCCCGCTGCTCTGGTGTGCCTTTCCCCTCGTCCTTGTTTTAGTGGTTTTTGACTTTTTCGCCATTCACAGCTGCCGCGTGCACGGGTGGCCGGTCCGTTTCATGCAAGGCCTCGCTCCTGCTCTTGGCCTGCTGCTGCTTCTCTACACACTGAAAGGTGTCGTGCTGCTGGGATTTCGAAGTTGCATGCGTTGCTGCACGTCCGCTCCGATCGAGGTGTATACTTCAGCGAGACCGGCAATGCAGCCGAGGCACGGCGTACCGCATGTGAGGGCAAACTACCGTGAGGAAGACGCAATGGCCAGGTGAGGAATATTGTGTGTGATACGTAGGGTTGTTGTTGTTGCTGTTGTTCCTTCAGCTCTTGTTGTGTTTTATGCTTTACTCTCGTGAAAGGCAATAGTGCTGTGGTCGAGTGTTCCCTGTACCAGGACTACAGTCACCCCCTCCGCATTCCTCATGGTGCTTCAGCATCTTTGGGTCCCGCATCTCCTGTCACTCTGCTTTGTTTAGTCTTTGCCTTTACAAAACGGTCTCCACTTCTTAGAACACGTTTTCCCCCTTCCTGGTTTTTCCTTTTGCGCCGCTGTCCTTTGTTTTTCTTTTTTTCTTTTCCCCCGCAAAGCGGATGGTCGGATGGTTCGCCTTAGCGGTTTTACAGGCCATTTTGAAAACCTAAGAAACAAAAAAAATTCCTCCTAAACAGTCTCCTGTTGTCATTCTCTCTCTTCAAATAGCAGTGCGGCATTCGATTCTCTGTTATTGCAACTTGGGTTCAATCTCAGAACCAATACACGCTTGCCACCACAACAACTCGAGCTCTTCACCGTTCGACTCTCGAAACAAACATCTGTTGTTGTTGTTTTGTGGGCAGTTTTGTTTTGAAAACGCGACGCGTTGTGCATGGAATTGACATCTTTATGCAATAACCCCCTCTCTCGCCTTTCCTTTAACTATCACCACTATCCTCTCCCTCTGTTGCTGCGCCACCACTCGCATGCGCACATGTTTTAAATCAACTGACCGTTATTGTCGTTGTTATGGCTAAAAAAAAAAGCCGGACTCGTAGCACACATCTTTCAAAAGGAAGCTGCTGACCTGGCGTCTAATTCACTCACTATAATTTGTCGCTGTAGTGGCAAAAAGCTAACCACAGCCTATCTTTCTCATCTTAATGTATTAATATATAAATATACACACTGCGTTCTGAGTTCTCCTTTTGTGATTGAAAACTCAAAAATCTCCTCACCTTTTTGAAGAAAAAAAAAATTGCTTATCTAGCGACTTTGCTCTGCGTTAAGTCTTTACTTTCTTTGAAACAACTCAAAGAAAAACCTGCGCGGTAGGCGAGCCACGTCCCACACATTTTGTTTGTTTGTTTGTTTTTATTTGTGTGTGTCTGCGCGTGTCTAAGTGTGCTGTGCTTGCATGAGTGTAATTTGATACGCTGCTGCGTTTACTTGAACTGCCTTGTGTTTTGTCTTGTATTTTTTGCGGTTCGCTTGACTGAAGGTTTTTTTTTCTCTCTGAAAGCAAAATTGGCAACACTCGATTGCTTTTACTTCCAGCTGTGTTGGCACTTTCTAAAAATAACATTTGCCTTTTCCCTTTTGTTTTTGGTATTATTATTATTAATACTAATCGACTTCGATTACTTTTGCTGTGTCTTCTTATAGCTATATTTACTTTGCCCCAACTCCTATCATTACGTCGCCTTTTCTGCTGCTGGCTCGTAAAGTTTAAGCTCCTTTTTATTTTGATTTTTTTCTTTAACTATCACTTTCATTCGAACTATAGTTTTGAAGCAGGGTGCGTGTTTTTGTGGGTGTTCGTGTGTGTGTGTGATATTGGAACTTCTCTTACTGCTGTTGGTTGCTTGGTTTAACTCTTCTCATTTTCCAGCTCCGCTGCTTCTCTTTTTTCGAACGTCTTATGTAAACAACTTTTTATTTTCTTGTTTTTTTTTTTAGCGTAAAGTATCTTTGTTCTCTCGCGAACAACAAACACGTCTAAAGTAACGGCAGCTCACGCAGAATTACTTGTAGTAAGGCAAAGAAAAGAAAAAACGTTTTTGATTTTTGCTGGCGCGTAGCTGGTATACGCCTACAGCTGCACCAACGCCTCAAAATAGAACATTCAGCTTTGTTTTTGTATTATGATTTTTATTTTTAACTGCAGACGCGCTTTCATGATTGCTCGCTTTTTTTTTCTATTCTACTCTCTCCCAATCTCTCTAGTCTCTGAACTAGTTGTAATCTAGCTTGCTTACTTTCTCTCTCTCTCTCAAAAGCCAAGCCGGAGCTTTCTAGCTGGCGCACCCCCTTTTTTTTTCTCTCTGTTCTCGAACTGGAAAATTTCTCTTCGCTGTGTCATATTTCTTCTTTGTTGAAGCTGTGTTAGTGACGTTAATCGTCCAACACACCTGTCATGACCTCGAGAGGCTCTTCGCCCACGTTCACGGAGCCCCCTGCCGTGCATGCCGCATCCAGAGTCTCCGAAGCACGCCGACGCGTCCTTCCGGCTGCGACGGCGACAAAGACAGCTAAAGATGTCTCCGTTGTCGAGGGGGACCTGCCCTCCTCGCGGTCGATCGATTCGAACGAGGCATTTTACACGCACCGCGAGAGCGACGGGTCCCTCCAGAACAGTCAGAGCCACGCGCACACCGGCCGCATGGGCGACACGTCGGTGGACGGGCACAGCGAGCTTGCAAGCAACTGCTCCCTTCGCTCACCTCCTCAGCGGCCGCCGTCGTCTCTAGCGGCGGTGCTCACCGGCCCCGTACCGCCCCTTCCGCGCCGTAAGATCTCCGCTCCCGACGGCCACGCGGCCGATGGACCGTCTTCGCCGTCGATGGCGTCGCGTCGAATGTGGACGCACTTTGCTGAACGCGAGATCCTCATTGACCCCCACCACCCGGCCAAGCGGTCCTCAGAGTCGGAGGTGGCTCTCGTGGCAGGTGGGGAGACGTCAGCTGGTACCTCGCGTGTCCTATCCGTGTCGCCAACGCCTCCACCAGGCCTGTCGTCCACGTCGGTGCGATCAGCGCTCTCTTCCCGTACCGTAGGCGATGAAAAACTTGGCGCTGAACCGTATGATGCCAAGGTGAGCGATGAACACGCAGAAGAGGTCCCGTTGTCTGAAAAGAAGGCGCCGTTCAGTGTCGTGCGCGGGACGAGCTGCGCAGCCTCGAGGAATCCGGCCTCCTCCTCTCCCTCCCCGCTCCTCTCTCCCTCCATGACACCCTCCTCAGAAACAACGGGGTCCATTCTGCAGGTCCGGTCACCGGCACGGCGCTCCTCTGCGTGCCCTGCGGCGTACCTGACCCACCTCCAGCTGGATGCCTCTCGAGCGCCACAGCTCCACCTGGCGGGTCACAATCCCGTCACCTCGGCAACGGCAATCGCAGCAGACGACCGCGCCGCGTCATCCGCGGTGAGGCATGATGACCACTCGACCCCGGCCCTCCCCGAGTCCGCCCACACCACCGAGGTAAAGGATCTGACAAGTTTTCTCCCCGCGCTGAACCCACCAGCCGTGAGCTGGGGCGAGGAGAACGGCGCAGCCACCTCCGTCGGCTCCAACACCGGGCCTACCGCCCTTTCCCTCACCCGTCCTCGACAGCACCAACTCGCCCTACCGCGGCGCTTCAGCCGCCAAGTCTCGCTGTCGTTCGAGTACGCAGAGGAGAGTAAAGGCATTCCGTCCGTCACCACAAGTGACTCCTTCCCCCCGCACGGTCTCTCCCCATCTTCCGCTGTAACATCCGAAGCGCAGCTGTCCGTGCCGCCAAGCGGCGACCTGCCAGGGCGGGTGCGTGCGATGCGGGCGGACCTGCGGAGCACATCTAGCTCCACCAACAGTCCACAACGGCAGGACCTCGACATTGTGCCGCCCCGCTGCTCCTCGACAACGCTGGCGGAGCGCCGCTCGTCGCTGGCTACTCCTTCGCAGCAGCAGCAGCAGCA
Organism: Crithidia brevicula; assembly: GCA_030849845.1. NCBI lineage: Eukaryota > Euglenozoa > Kinetoplastea > Trypanosomatida > Trypanosomatidae > Crithidia > Crithidia brevicula. Next base: position 76,642 of record JASAOD010001925.1, read on the forward strand.
GCAGCAGCAGCAACAGGCACCCCAGCGCAGGCAGTCGGCCACTAACCGCCGCATTGGAAGCGCAACCTTTTGTGCGCCGCGCACGCTCGCACATCAGTCGCCGCGTACGCGCTCTGCCGCCTACACCAGCACCCCACGCAGCATCCGTGGTACACACCCAACGACCTCGGTCGACTCCTCGTGCTTTGTCACCCGCGGTGGCGGACAGTCGCGCAGCTCGAGCTCGCACAGCGCACGCCTCGCCCTCCCACCCTGCATCTCCCATGCGGATGAGACACCGCAGCTTCGGTCCACGTCATCACACAGCGCGCGTGTGCCCCCGCTGAGTGCTGAGGTTCCACTTCTGCCGCGCCTCAACCCCCTGCTGCATTCTCCTTCGTCCGCCCCGCGCGTCGCTGGTTTGCAGCCGTTGCTGACGCCGCTTCACTGCCAACCGTCCTCCGGCAGCGCAGGGTGTGAGAGCCGCAGAGACACAGCAGATGAGGCCTTGGCGCCGGTGACGCGATCGCGCAGTCCGAGCGTGGGCAATTCCACCTCTCTCTACCAGGCGGCGACATCCCCCGCCTTTCCGCATCTGCACCAGGCAATCGCCGCCCTTCCCTCCATTCCTGCGATACCCCGCGCCGCGAGCGGCTGCATGGTCGACCGCGGAGAGGATGGCGACGATGAGGAGGACGAGCAGAAGAAGGTGAAGAGGAAGACACGGAGCGGGCGTCAGCGCAGCACCCCTCGCCAGTCACGCGCATCATGTACCACACCCAGTGCCCGGTACGCGGAGGAGGAAAACGCAGTGTACAGCTCGGGCAGCTCGCCGCAAGATGGGAGCGCAGCCGGCGAATCGGGCATTGGTGGCTTTGTCTCACCGATGCCGCCACCACCGCCGTGGACGCCGGCAGAGGCGCTCTACTGGATGTCCGGCCGCCTCACACGGCAAGAGGCGCTGGAGATGCGGACCTATAAACTGGTGTATTACTGCGGCCCCGCCGTGCCCCCTCGAACCGCGTGTGGCGTGTCGGAGTCAGCACCAGCGCCGTCGCGAGAAAAGGAGGAAGCGGTGTTTGACAGTGCGAGCAGTAATCAGGAGACGGTGCGGCGTGCGTCCGATGACCGTGAGACGCGGGAGGAGTCGCAGGCATCCCTGTCAAGCCCCTTCCACCACAATCCTCCTGCGGCTGCCGTGGCGGAGACGATTTCTGCTCCCTCACCTTACTCCCCCTCCTCGTCGTACTTTCCAGTCACGCTCAGAATGCACATCAGCTTTCGGTATGAGGTGATTGAAGTGCTCGGCTTCGGCACCTTCAGCGTTGTCGTGCGCGCCATCGACCACGCCGCGTCGCCCCTCGACCCGGAGCGGCATTGCGCCTTGAAGCTCATCCGCAAAGAAGACCCTTACCTGCAAGCTGCGCAGGACGAGTGGGACGTCTATGCAAAAGTGAAGGCGTGTTGCGGCGCCTCAGAGGAGGAGGAGAAGGGCGGGGATCGCGATCGTGTTGGGGCCGCGCTGGGAGGGCCGCCGCCGCCCCCGCCGCCTTACCACCATCGCCGCCGATTCTCTTCCGGCGCTGGCCGAGCCACGTCTTTCATGTGGCGACTGTCCTTGGCGGATCAGCGCACGCTACGCACTGCCTCTGTCCTCACCCCGCGCACGCAGTTCGGCTTTCGTGGCTATCTGGTGATGGTCTTCCCGCTTTTGGGCTTTAACGTGCGCGATGTGCTGGAGCTGCGGAGAGAGTCGGACGAGTTCACGGCAGCGGCCGAGAGCGACAGCAGCGCGGCGTGGTGTGGCAGTCCAACTGCAGCATCTGCAACAGCTGCGGAAGGCTACGCGAGTGCGCCGACTACGCGAAAGACGTGTTCGTCTTTCCCTTCAGCTGTAGGCGCGAGCATCCTTGCACAAGTGCTGCACGCCCTTGCGTTCCTGCACAGCACCGCGCATCTCCTGCACGGTGACCTGAAGCCCGAGAACGTCGTCTTCGTCGATCGCACGCTCAGCCAAGGCTTCGCGGAGACCAGTCCCACGGTGCCCTTCAACAGTCAGCAGTACGAGTCTTTCTCGCGCGCTTCGGAGAGGGGAGCAACTACTGTTGCCGCAGCTGCTGCAGGGGCGTCGACGCCGCCCACCACGAGCGCGGTCAGCTTGGTCTCGTTCCCTCGCTCAAGTGGTGGTGCGTCGCATCGCCGAGCTTTTTCAGAGAACAAGCGAGCCAACGTTGAGGCAAAGGAGGGGGAAGAGAAGTCGGCTGGGGAGTCCTCTGATGTGTCAAGTCATGCGACATCCGCGGCGGTAGAGACAACACTCACCGCCGCATCCATACCATCCTACAGCACCCTTCACTGGCTTCGCGTGTGTGGCTTTGCGGAGTCTAAGGCAGGAAGCCGTCCTGCAGAGGGAGAAGAGGCTGGCGAGTCCGCGCAGCAACGCAGCTTGGTCAAAACGGGACTAAACTGGGAGTTGCAGAGCAGCCCCTTCGTCGCTTACGCACCGCACTCGCCGTCTCGACGAACTCCTGGTCTGACCGCAAGTCGCACCGGTACTCTCTCCTCGCCCCGTCCTGGTCGCCTGGCGGATGTGCTGACGCTCGAAGATAGCGAAAATAAGAGTGGAGCTGCGTCGCCCTCCCCAGCCACACCATCGGCGGTAGAGGCAGCAGCGTCGCGCGCGTCTTTCGCGGGAAGCAGCCACAGCAGCGAAGCCTCCCATGTCCGTCGAACCAACAACAGCATGGTCGCTGCCAACGCCACCGCCTCGCAGCGGAGCGCACGCAACATGGTCTCCTCGCGAACGTCCGACCTGACCTTCTCCGCCTCCACAGCGCAGACCACCAGTCGGGTCGCCGTGATTGATCTCGGTCATGCAAAGCCCCTTGCTCCTGGGCAGACAGGCGACACATTTCCCCTCCAGTCCCCATCGTACCGGGCGCCTGAGATGGCGCTGCGGCTGCCCTACACCTCCGCTATCGATATGTGGTCTCTCGGCTGTGTCCTCTACGAACTTTTCACCGGCCGCGTTCTATTCTGCGGGGCCAGCGACGATGCCACAATGCTGGCCTCCGCGGTGGAGGCGCTGGGCATGCCAGATGCAGCCTTTCTTTCCATGGTGAAGGTGTGCTGGAAGGCGTACAAACAACGGAAGGTGGCGGGCGGGGGCACCTCAAGCCGCAGCAGCAGCATTGTCATCCCCCGCGCCTCCCTCAGTATGTGCCTGACAGAGAGCGATGCCGCCGAGGACCACAAAGGCAGTGGCACTGCAGACTTCGACGGCAAAAACCGCGACAAGATGGAGACGGCGGCCGCGTTGCCGGCGCTTTCCGAGGAGGAGGCGGTGGTGGAGCGCTGCTGGCGGAGCTTTATCGAGGACCTTAACTCCGCAGCCGGGCAGCAGCGGACAAGAACGGAGCAGCGCCGTCGACAAAGCACGTCCATCTCCGTCACTAACGCTGCCTCCTCGGAGGCAGCTGAGGCTCGCAAGCCTGACGGCGGCACAGCAGAGGCGTCTGTGACATCTGTGTCCAACGGGGACGAGGAAGACGTGGTGCGTGTCACGACGTGGGAGACGCCGGCGCAGTGCGCGCTCTTGTCGGAGCTCTTTCCTGACGGGCAGGCAAACGCAACGGAGCAAACCTTTGCGTTGACCGTCTCGATGTGCTTACGCCGTCCGTCCACCTCGGCCTCGGTCATGCCACCGCTCCCGCGTGAGGGTAGCACGACGAGCGAAGCTGCAAAGGAAGAGCGGTGGCGAGCATTCGAGCGGGCGGACTTCTTGCTGGGGTGCCTCTACTGGGATGCGGCGGAGCGACTGAGCTCCGTAGAAGCGCAGTACCACCCCTACGTCGCCGCACACTTCACCTCCGACGCGGCCAATTCGGACGCCGCATGCAACGCACTAGCCACAGCCGCCCTCCACAGTGAGACCGCCGCCGCGACGTTGTCGGCAAGCACTTGCGGCCCGGCACCGCCGCATTGCAGCGGTGTGTATTACCTCCAACACCACCCACTCACTGCACGCCTCTTCTCGGTTGCCCCATCGCCGAATGCTAACCGTAGAGACAGCGGAATCGGAGACGCGCAGCAAAGCGCGCAGAGCCCTGTGTTGCAGCCGAGAAGGTTCTCCGCCGCTTTTTTCCCTCTGCAGTCCCTTGCCTCCGCTGCTATTGTGCCCTTCGAGCTCCCGTCGAACATGCGCGCCGCGCCGTCGTCCAGGGCCTGGGAGGACCATGAGCAGCAGCAGCAGCAACAGCAGCACCCACTCATCGCCGATCAAGACGCTCCCCTTGACGCAGAAGGCGGGCGAACGCCTCGTGAGCAACGCGTCTCTGTCTTCTGCGGGCGGTCCCTTTTGCCGCCGGAGAATGGGGCGGTCGACGATGCTGCTCATGTGCACACGTCAACGGCAACGACACCTTTTCGCATGGACGCCCAACAGAGCGACGAGTGCGCGTCGATGTACGACGTTGATCTTATCTCGCCGGATCGAGAAGGTCTTTATGAAGAAGTGGACGCACGCGGGGATGCTGGGCGGGAAACGCCACAGGGAGAGAACGAGGTGATGGTGCTTCGGCTTGACTGAAGACTTCTGTTCAAGTATGTCTGTCTGTGCACGTTGAGCAATTTTGATGGTTCACCTCAGTTTTTTTTTGCCTTTGATTGTATCTTCTCTTTGAGATCCAACCCTGATAGGTCCCTTTTGTTGTTGTCGTTTTTCCTGGTACTGATGTGATGCACACTGAGAGCATATCGTCCTCTTCTCAGATAGTTGTGTTGTGTTCTTTTTATTCGCCGGAAAGAGTCTGTGAGGAAAATGTGTGTATCACCCTCCTGTTGAAATAAAATTTGTGTACTTTCTGTTGTTGCTCTTTTTCCAAGAACGGTAATACAAGAGTGAACACGCTGGTGAATGCAAAACTTTCACTGTGTCCATGCAATGTTTCTCCTTAGTTTTTATTGTTTTTTTTTTTCCTTTTTTTATTATTCCAGGCTCCGCGTGTGTATATACACATGTACTTGCGCACCACGGAAGTGCGCACCTCAGCCAGGCGTCACGCGCGCCAATTGCCTCACAATGCCCTTCTATATATTTTATAATGTAAAGAACTATGTGTTAACTTTTTTCCGGTGAGCCTTTTTAGGCCCCACTCCACTACCCCGCCGCCAGAACACAACGAGTGTTTTCTTGGTTGATTCGAAGATCTTTTTGTGGCGGTGCTCTTTCCATTTGCTCTTCCCTGTCGTTCTCCTCTATGGCGATACTTGCTCTTTCCCTCTATAACCTGCTCGGCAACGAAGCAGATCTACAAGCATCACTTTACATAAGCAGTAATCCTAATCTTTTTCTTGGCCTCATCGAAAAACTTCCTTCGCCTTTGAACCTGTTTGAAAAAAAAAAAAGGTCTCATTTATATTTTTTATAAGTGCTTCTTCTATATCATGGTTTTTGAATGCTATAGATTTGTGTCTCGTTGTCGTACAAGACCTTTTTGCCAAGGCCGCCATTGACCTGCAGCTCTTCATTGTGGTAATCGCTGGTCGCAAAGAATGTTCGGGCACTGTATGGAGCTCATCGGCGCAACGCGCTCTCAAACCTGCAAAAGGGTTTGTAGAGGTCAAAGAGCCTCGAAAATAGGAGACGACTTAGTGCCTTGTCAGTACTGCTTTAACCCTCCCTCTCTCTATATTTCAAAGCTCAACTTTGCCTCTCCTATTTCTCAGCTCCCATCTCTGTATGAGTGCTTAACAGATAACATCAATGTGCATCACCGGTAAGCTGATGACATGGCTTCACACACATGCGCACACATCCACGCAACAATATTGAAAAAGGACGTTAAATTCAAAAGTGCATAGCTGATGTAAAGACTGTAAAAGAGGAGGCTGAGTGATTTCGAAGGACACCAATAGCGCACTCTTTTTTTTTTTTTTTGCACGGCCACACCACCCATGACTTCTATGTCCGGCGTGGCGCCACCGTCGACTCCGCCTTCGGCGCACATTCACGCCTTATCAAAAAGCGACACCGCAGTGCTTTCGGCATGCACGGAGTTTCCAACTTTCTCAGATGCGCTGGCCAAGGTGGTGCAGTTTGCGCTGCCAGTCCTCGAGATGGAAGTTTTCTTATTGCTCTTGTCGGATGTGCCACCTGACGACAGCGCAGGCGGGCGATGCCCGTCACATGCCTCTCCCGTTTTGCCCCTCTGTGCGTTGCCTTTCCATAGAGGCAAAGTGGACGGCGTTGACGTTGCGGTGTCCTTGCCAGCCTTTGCGTGGGATGCTGAGCGACGCGCCTCACTGCCTGTCGTCCACGACAACAGCGAAGAAAGCTGGCGGCGCCGCGTTGTCCGCGTCAAGGATAAGGCAGAGCAGCGGCGACACGAAGACCGAAAGATAGACGGCGAAGACAGGGCGGCAAACGCGTGTGCCTCCTCCCCTCGCTTGCTGTCCGCGCTTCATCTGTTTCGCCGCTTGGCTTCCATTTGCGCAGACGTGAGCGTTGCCATGTGGCTGACCGTGCCATCTGCCAGTCGAGGCATGGACCACCAAAAAGAGTCTAGCTTCACCACGTACCGCTGTTTGGAAGCGCGTTGGCACTGCGGACACGAAGTGACGGCCGCCGCAACCGGCGGCCACCCAACGTTCACGCGGAGGCAACGCCGAGCCAACGCGTACTCGATACCCTTGCCCTCTGCCCCTGATAACGGAGGAAAAGCCTTTCTTACCACTCGCTGCTGTGTTCGCGGACTCTTTGACAATCTCCCCCTGCGTCAATCGGCCTTCCGGTACGCCAGCGTCAGCGTACCATGGAAGGGATCGCCAACTCCTTTTCCCCCCTCGCTTCCGGCCCCGTCACTGGCACCTACCTGGGCAACGCTGTCCGCCTCAGCGCAGCGCACCCGCCGCGAAGAGCAGACGCACCTCCTCACAGTACTTTTTCAGACCGCGCTGTGCAGCGTGCTAGCACCACTCTATCTAGGCGGGCTAGACAGCTCTGCGCGTAGCAGGGACAAGGAGGGTATGGGCGCGTCCTTTATGTTCAGCGCGCGCCTATTTGCAGAAAATGTGCGCTGTATCGCGGGCGATTCAGACTCTTCTGTCGGGGCAGACACTCAGCACGGCTCCGCGATGCTTCCCCTCTCAAAGCTATACAGCGCAGACACCGATGATGATATTGTTGCGGGGTCACACCGTCGAGGCGCCGTGGAGGGACTCGCGTGTGATCGGTACGGGCTGCGCAGTGGACGGCTGGTCGTGCACACCGTGGCGGCAGAAAGGATGCAGTGCCCAGCGGAGAAACATTCAAGCGATATCGTGCAGAGCCTGCCGTTGCGGCCCGTCAGGGAATTCCGCAAGGAAACACAAGGGGAGGCGACAGCCAGAGCGCTATGCGACGCCTTCGGTGTGACGTTTCAGCCCCTGCATACCGGCCGAAAGCGTCGCTCATCGCACAGGGATGCGTTTCCGGCGTACGGTGACGCGTTCGCAGTGAATGATTCTGGCACGCGGCAGGGTGGGTCTTCTTTTTCAGAAATTGTGGTTGCGCCGGGAGAGTTTGCGATTGTCTTTCATACACCGCCCGCGTCACCCTGGTCGCGCAGCTCCACTGCCATGCGTTCAGTGAGATGCCCCAGCTCAGCCGTCTGTCGCAGTCCGTACTTTCGTTTCCCTTTGCAAGAGCGCCACAGCTGCTCCCCGTATCTTATCGTCGTCGGTCGCCGGGGGGCATCCCAGGTCAACGCGGCGTTGCCGCCCCTCGCGAACCCGCGGCCTTTGTATGAAATTCTCGATCCTAGTCACTGGGCCTATGACGTGGTGGATGCCCAACCACCATGCTGTCAAGGCCGCCCTGTCCCCGTCTTCATCTTTGTTGACGCTCGCTACGTGCCAACACACCATTACGAAAGTCGTTCGCGTACAACGCACGAAAGACCCGAAACGAGCAAAAGTCCTGCACTTTTCACCCAGCTGTACGGACAGGCGGTAAGGCTTCTTGCCGCGGCGCATGTATCCACCGCTGCCGACAGAGGTGCGGAGGCTCAGGTGGCTCACCCGGTCTCGCCTCTGGAGCACATGACCAACATGCCGGCGAGGAATGCAGACCTCGGAGCCGTGCAGCCTGCACTACCTCTCTCTGCTTCCTCGCAGGACTACACACGCACGGCATCCAAGGACAACTCGGACAATTCCGGTGCCGCTGCCACCCGCAATCTCAATGCAGCACAGGAAGGTAATGGCGGGGAAGTAGAGCTGCGCATGAACTTCGTTTTGCAATGTGTACGAGAGGCAGCTGCGGCGCCGGGAACGCAGTCGTTGCTTTCCTCTGGTGCTCTCGGTACTGCTTCCAAGAATACGCAAGGGGAGAGGACCACCGCTCAGGCGCCGCCTCATCGCGTGCGACTGACAGCCGATGTTCTTTGGAGAAATGCGATGGGGCGTGGAGGTGATGGTGTCGCGCCTCTATCAGGACCAGCGGGGCGGCCCCGCCGTACCCCAATCTCTCTCCATCCAAAGCTGTCCGAGGTCATCCGAGAAGAGGAAGAGGAGAGCGCCATGCAGGCGAATTGGGCTGCTGCCGTCTCCCCAACGGGCACACTGTCGGCAGAGGGGATGGCACGCATGCGGCACCTGCTGGATACGGGACGGGGCAGTGTACTGCGACAGCTGCCACGTGCGTGCAACCCGCCTCAATCGTGGACTCCAGGCATCAAGAACGTCTCAGGTGAAGCGATCTCAGACAGACCACACCCCACCTCGGCACCGCCCATTGAAATGCAGCAGCTGGCCAGCGCGGCCGTTCTTCCCTGGGCACGCAAGTTCTTCATGCTCGCCCACTCGGCACCGACCTCTCCGGCGACAGCCTCCTTCAACGTGCTGGTGGAAGAAAAAAAACCAACGCCAGCCACTTCGCTCTTGCCTTGGGAAGGTCTCGGCTCCATGTCCAGCACCCTGCCCCTTCCCATGTCCTCACACCCGCATCAGCTGCAGTGGTGGGTAGTGGACCAGCACGCCGTGCACGAGCGTGCTCGGCTCGAGTTCTTTCTCTGCTTCGCCGACACCTACGTCCTGCACCCAGAGCTGCACACGAGTTCAGCGGCAGTGGGGCAACGCTGTGGCGCTGCGGCGTCTCTCAGTAGCGAGGCGCAACAGGCACTGAAGCGACGAGAGAGGCACGCACGCCTGCTACAAAGGCTGGAGGTATGTGGGCAGGATGATGGCGGTGCCTGCGGTTCCGTAGGGACGTCAGCGACCGTCGATGCCGCGCTTCCGTCTTTTCCTGTATTAATTCCCGCCGAGTGGCGCTTGCGTGTCGGGATGGTGGAGGTCCACCTGCGTCAATGGGGGTGGCGCTTCCTGCGCGAGCGGCGGGGCAGCACGTCTGAGGTAGCTTCATCGATCTCCCCGCCTCCGCCCACAGCCGTCGTGTCTTGGCCGCGCCTGGCGGTCGAGGGTGTGGAACACAGCTTCACCTCTCAACGAGCTCTGATGGACACGGTGGAAGAGCTGGAAGCTCTTGGTGGTGCCTCAGCCCCGCCCTCCCCCCTCCTTGTCATCCCCGCTGTCTTTCTTCGCTTCTTCATCTCTCGGTCGTGTCGTGGGGCTATCATGTTTGGCGATGCCATGACGGCTGCGGCTGCCCGGCAAGTGGTGGCTGCACTGGAGAGCGTGGAGCAGTTCTACGTGTGCTCACATGGCCGTCCATCGTTCGCCTCTTTAGTGCCCTTCACTGCGGAGGCGCCTATCGTCAGCTCCTGGGGGATGAACTCAGTCACTGACTCATTACGCACAACTCAGCTGTAACAACAATATGCTCTTTTCTCGCCTCTGCTCTTGTTTTCTGCTTATCCATTTGCTTCCTGCTCGCTCGCTCGTTGTGATTCCACGTATTTTCTACATCGTTTTTTGTCCGCCTGCTCTACCCTGCTCTTTTTCTTCTGTTTTTTAACAATAATAAAAACTTACGGCATTCTCATGTCCACTGTTATGTACGCAGCACTCTCCACTCGGAACTCAGCTCTACCATCAGCTCTCCGCTTCCTCCGGGACGTCAAGCGTGTGCGTGCCCATGTGCCTGGCACAACATGAAAATGAGACAAATTGGGCAAAGACGTTGTTGAACTTCGCCAGCTCTGTCTCATTTTTTTGTCCTCTCTTGATGCTTGTTTCATTTAAATGTATTAAATCCAGAAAACTATATTTCCTCATTGCATCTCTCTCTCTCTCTACGGTTTTCTATCTTTCCCGTCGACCTCGACCTCTTGCGTGAATGAGGGATATGCTGCGTTGCACAGACCTAGCCCACACAAAGGAAGAAAGGCAAGTGCAGAATGCATCTTGCTGCCTACTGAGAGACGCCTAGAACACAAAACGTGGCATGAAAGCGGCTTTGCTAGAAATCAACATACGCTGAATCAATTTGTACATCACCTTCTATAGAACAACATCCCACCCATAGAAATAGGTTTCATTTCTCACACATACACATAAGCACGCAGTTTTTTTTTTTTCCGTAGCTCGACCCCGCCTCTAGTACGCCGACTTTTCTGCTGCACCTCGGTGGCGCCATGAACGCCTCTGTCATCAACGCGGATGCACCCGAAGAAAACCGCGCAGCACGAGCAGCACCAGCGGCAATAGCAGCAGCAGCAACATCTGATGCACCGCAGCTGTCCTCCACAGCCAGCAGCATCGTAAAGGTCGAAGCCAATGCCGAGGCGGACGACAAGGACGACGTAAAGATGACGCTGCCGCGGGGCGAGCATCCTGCTCGCCCTTCCGAGGCGGCAGCCTTCTTAGCCCTATGGCGGCAAACCGCCGCACCCGCACATCAAGAGAACGCCAACGCCACCCCCCGCCTCGGGACTTTGACCATCGGCTCTGTCGTCTTCGCGCCGTGTCGAGTGCAGAGCGGCCCTTCCCCTCCACGTGGCCCTCCGCACTCCCCAACCACTGCCTTCGCACCCTTGTCATCCTACCGCCTCCATTACGCGCTGGCGGAGGTGACTGGAATTCAGGTGATGGCCGGCACCGTCACCGTATCCTTTCTGTTTACAGATCCAGGCGTCGACGACGAGGCGATCTCCTTGTTCGAGTGCATCCCATGTCCGCCCACGTGCTTAGCCCGCTGGCTGCACGATGAAAGCGGCAGCAAGGATGAGCAGGAGGCTTTCATGATGGAGCACTCACCGTCAGCGTGCTGCTCCTTGCTGGAGCGGGTGCTGCGGGTCGCACCGGAAGGCAGCCCACTGCCGGTAAATGACATCTATAGTGCTCTGCTCTCCTCTACAGGTCGCACTGGATCTAGGCGGGCTAGTCGGTTATCCGCCGCTCAGCAGCGCTGCGCCTCCCACCTGCGAGATCTGTACTGCGTGAGCGACGAGCACGACGAAGACGCCGACGAGATGGTGCTACGTAATCAGGGCAGCGGAAGTGGTGAGCCGTCAACAGACGTGAAGTGCAACGCCGACGCCAAGACAGAGAACTCGAAAGGAGAGCGAAAGCTCTCTACACAAGGCGGTACATCAGGCAAGAGCATGCCTCCTCTGTTTGCGTGGACATCGTGTAGCGCAGGTAGTTGTGCTTCTGGTCAAGGGTCGTCGTCTGCAGGGTGCATGACAACAGTGTTATCTGCGCGTTACCGCGCTCCTGTCAGCCTCCACGTCTTCTTTGCTCGTGTCTTCCAGCTAGTGAACGCCTTCACAGAGGAACAACACCGTCCAGCACGTCCCTCCGCCGATGCAGCCTCTGCGTGGCGGCGCCTGCCCCCGTGCAGCCGTGGCGCACTAGTGCGACAGCCTCCCGTCGTTCTAGCTCTCTTCGACAGCTACGCCGCACTTCGACGCTTCCACGTGTACATGACAGTGCGAGGGCACATCGTACGGCTGCAAGACGGGACAGATAGGAGCGACATCGGAGCAGAGGAAAGTGGAGGAGGTCCATCCTCACCAGCGAGAAGTCGGCTTTGCAGAGGCGAGCCGCCGCCACCGCCGCGGATTTCGTCGGCATTCGGCACGGAATGCAAGGTGTGGCTGTGCATGTTACGCGAGGACACCGGCGAGGACGACGCAAACGCGGACCGCGGTAGCGCAGAGCGAGCTATCGCGCAGCAGCTCCGCAAAGTTCTTGCATCCGCGTCGCCCATCGACGCACTCGTCACGTTCAGAGAGTGTGCGAAAGACCCTCACAACGAGGAAATTGATTTCAGCAGCGACAAACCGGACATGGAAGACGAGAGCGTGATTACCGCAGAGCAGGTGCTGCTGCGTCTACTCCCTCACCTCTGTGCTGCTCGCCTTGTGTGCTATCTGCACGACGTTCCCACGCCGCCGCTGCGCCAAGCGCCGGGAAATACCGCTGCCACCGCGTCCGCCACCATTGCAACAAACGTGGTGCGCGTCTCAGGGGCCATCTTTGGCGACCGTAAGCTTCTCGTCCCATGTAGCCCGGAGCAGCTCACGCTGCTGGCAAGTGTACTGGCGAGCGAGCCACCCCCGCAACCATCCCCGCCATCCGCCGCAGTGGATGGCGACGACAATGGGGGCGCGGACGCACGGCAAAGAAAGACAGCGCAGAAGCGCCATCGTTCTGGTGAGGACGTCCTTCAAGCGTTGACGCCCGCGCTGCTGGAGCGCATCGCGCTGGGCACCTTCACCGACACCGCCGCGTCCGCCCTCTTCGATGCCTTTGCGGATGCCAGAGCGGTGCTGCTGCCCAGCACGCTCTCGTCAATGTCGTCCACCACACCGTCGAGTCCGGATCTGAATGTGGTGCAGCAGATCTCAGAAAGCTCGCTGCCTAGTCGCAGCGCACCACCGACGTTGCTGGGCACGGTGGAGGACGTTTATGAGAAGTGGTGTGTGGACCCGGCTCGCTTTGGCGAGGCCTTCCCCGTCTTTCAGGCGGTGTACGCCCTCGTGGCGGATGTGTTTCAGAGCCCTTCGTGCTTTCGCCGGAAGAGGCAGCTCAACTGCGGCGCACGGAGAGCAACGACGAAAGGCGAGCACGCGGCGCTTCGTCCTGTCGATATCTCCTCCCTGCCACGAGTCGCTCTCGTCCTCCCACGTGGCAATCCCACCCAACACCCAAGCCTGAGCACCCAGCAGTTCCTGCATACCCTTCGCCTCTTCTTCTCCCCGTGGACCCTCCACGAGGTGGGGGCCTCTACCGCCGCCAGCACCACCACGAACGGCATCAACGCCTCTGTGCTCTGGTATCAGCGCGGGGGCCTTCTCCTTCTGTTCTGCGATGAGCCGACCACCCAGCTCGGGGCCCTGCAGGACGATGCCGACGTCGTTATTGCGTGTGGGAAGGCCGCCGCGGCGTGGGTGGCGGCGAACGCGGCGAGTGACGACGGCTCGGATGCCCTTCCAACGGATCCTGTACCAAGTCGATCTTCTGTGGTGCACTTCGCGGTGATATCGGAGGTGGAGGTGGTGCCCCCTTTTGAGCACGCAACGCACCTCTGGCTCCCCGTCAATCTACGTGCCCCCACACTGGACGCTGTCCAGGAAGAGGAGGAAGAGGAGAGGCACAGAGCTGCTCCGGTCGACACAGAGCGAGGGAACGCGTCCACGAGCACAACAGATTACCTTCAGTGGCCCACATCTGCCATGGAGGAGGAGGTGCAGCTCTCACGGGGCCAGTCTGGAGTGTTGTGGGAGCGCCTTCTGTCTACCGTCGGTGCGGATGGTAATGCGGTGTGCCCGACCTCTGTACCAGCCTCAGCGGCCTCGCCACGTCTGCCGCCACAGCCACCATCTACTTTGAGCGTCTCCGCGGCCTCCTTGTCTGGGAGGCGGCTGCGGCACGTGGATGTTCTTCCCAAAACACTCCGTCAAGCCGTGGTTCTTTGGCGCCATTTGGGCCTGGCAGGAGAGCAAAGGGTAAAGCAAGAGGCGGATGGGGCAGCGGTGCGAGGCAGCAGCTTTTCAGAGGCGCCGTGGCACAGGTTGCGGACCCTGGTGAAGTCTATCGCCCTTGCCTGCGCTACGGTGATGCCCGTTCGCATGTCCGACGTGGTGCTGGTGCGACGCATCGACAGTTCGTCACAATAGCGTGGCCCTCAGTTTACTATTGTCATACCGTCGCCGGCCTTTGGTCAAGGCATTCGCTATTGAGCACAAACACCTCACTTTTCTTTTGATACCATCTACTACAGGGACTCACACATCAACACGAAGGAAAAAGAACAAGACGCTCCTTGCTCCTTGTGGTGCATTGTCTGCAAAGACGTATAACAAAATATACCGAAACAAAGCATACCTCTTTACGTTTATGTGTCGAGCAACTCCCTTCCGTGCGCAAATGAGAAACGCGCTAGGGTTTTGCGGGGGTTCACGAAATAATAAATAGATATATTAAGCCACCGTCCACTTCCCCATCTTCATCTATCCTCCCACCTGTCCTCCTGCCTCCCTTGCTACGCCCTCTCTACTTGATTTTTTTTCTAGCAACACCATTGTAAACGCAAAAATCAAGCTCCATCTATTTTATTTGCTTTTGTACAGGCTAAATTACAGATTTTAAAAAACCGGTTGCTGCCCCTTTTTTTTTTCCCTCACCCTTCAAAAACCACCAACATGGCCGGCGAGACTACGGTGCTCTTCTCCTGCAGTGGTACGCTGTACCAGAATTCGGGAGAGGAAGACGGCCGCCCCCACTACGACCCACTAGGCGACCTCGACAGCTTCACCATTTCGATCGAAAAGCGCAAGAAAACCAGCGAGAGCGCCGCAACGTACGCCATCGTCGTGGCCGAAGATGAAGAGAACGTCTTTGAGCAGGAGCTCGGCGTAGATGTGCAGCTGTCCTACTCGAACGATGCAGCTTCGGCGCACTGGATGGCCCTCATCGAGGACGAGCTCCAGACGGTTGCCTTTCGCTTCTCCACGCCTGAAAATCGTGCGGCAAATGTGTCGCCGCAGATGTGCCTGCAGCGCTTCGTGACTGTCTACAACGAGTGCGTCTACAGCCTCTACACCGGATACAACGTGGACCCTGATGACGAGTGGTATAACTACCTGGCAGGGACAAACACCCATGAACTCCGCAACGAAAATGTCACAAAGCCCGTCTTTGAGTTTGACGCGTCGAGGATTTCCAAAGCGGAAACCGGTGCGGGCAACATCTGCGCCGCAGAGTCCATGCAGTTCAATCGGGTCCTCGTCATCAAGAAGAGCAATGAGGAGGCCACTTTGGAGATGCAAGCGATGCCCTTCACAGAGCGCGGCTTCAGCAGTGCAGAAGCAGAGCGCGTGGCGGTGGACCAGGTCGACAGCACCGCGACAGGCACCCTCCTCGAGAACGGCGACGTCAAATTGCTTCTCTTCGGCGGCAAGAAGGCGGCGGTGCAGCAGGTCGACCTCTCCCGCGGCACCGTGGTGCAGGAGTTCAAGCCGAAGAATCTTGATATTCAGACGTTGTCCTACGCCAACCACACTTCTGCCGAGTCAGGGTCCGTCTACACGTGTCTAAGCCGCAACGTCGCTTTTAACATCGACACCCGCATGGACCCGCGCAGCTGCGTGGTGATGGAAGACGGAAAGAACCCCTCCGACTACGCCCTCAATTCCCTCCGTAAAGATTTCACGTGCCACGCCACGTCGCGCAACGGCTACCTGGTGATCGGCGACGGCACCGGCAGCATCCGCCTCTACACAGGCCCACCAGGAGCGCGCAAGCCGGCCGGAGGTTACTTCCCCAAGGCCGCAAAGACGCTGCTGGAGACGAAGACGCCTGTGGTGGACATCGACGTCACGGCGGATGGTAAGTACATCGTGGCCACAACAGCGCAGCGCCTCCTCTTCATTGAAACCAAGTACGTCGCTGACAACGACAAGGAGACGAACGGGTTCCAGGGCCGCATGGGTGCCCACAAGCCAAAGCCGAGCGTGCTGGAGCCAACGCCGAAGCAGATCATGCAGATGGGCGGCGCCAGCGCGGTGCGCTTCCAAGGCGCAAAGTTCGATCGCTTCCCCGGCACCGAGGAGCTCTGCGTGACGGCGAGCTGCGGCAACTATGTGCTGACGTGGTCGCTGCGCAACATTATCGACTCCCAGAAGAACGGCAGGGCGGCAGTGAACTCCGCCGTGACGGTGGGGCAGGTGGTGCTGTCCACCTCGGCCAACCGCGCCGAGAACGTCGGCTTCCTCACCGGCAAGGATGTCGGTTTGGTGCCTTTCCAGGAGGCAGAAAAGCAAGTCGGCAGGGCGTGGACGTGGGGGCAGAAAAAGTAAGGGGGGAACGCAAAACGCTCGCCGCAGCGCCTCCCTTTTCACTTCAGCTTTCGTTGGTGAAGGATTTACATGCACGCAAGAAGCCCCAAAAAGAAAAGCATCTAAACCAAAAAAAAATCTTCTCTTCTTTAAGTTATATGAGTACCATTCGAGGAGTGGATTGGTAACTTGGGCTCAAGTATGTCTCAGGGCCTCTCTCTCTCTTTCTCCCTCTCTGTACCTTCTTTCACTGTTCCTTTATAAGCTGCTCTGCTCTATTCAGTGAGAGCTGGCGCAATGGGCTTTAACGCCTTCATTTTTACCGTTAGAATCGCAGTAAAAACTCATGAATAAGACTGGAAAGAGATCGCGACGCATCGCAGCGATCTCCCTCCACTTGAATGTGTGTGTGTGTGGATTCTCACTGCAGAGCAAACTGACCGCGCGTGTCAATCCGGATAACTCGCGCATCTTTGAGGTAATAGCATTTTCATTCTCATTATTGTTTTTGATGGGGAAAATGAAAAAGCGAGCGCCACGTCAGGCCTACACAGCCTTGTACCCTCTTCCACGTTATATGTTTCGCGATGCCCTCCGAAGTGCCTCGTCGCTCAATCTCTCTTTTCTACTTAACCGTATTCATCCTCTCTTCCCCTCCGCCATTCTCACCCACTCTCAATGCGATGCGTGGCGCATAAAACGGCAGCAACTAAGTCATAATACATATATATACATTTCGACCTTGTTTGTGTTCCCATCGCCACTCGCATTCGGATTGCTTACAGCACGTGATCGCTTCGTCTGCCTGTTTCTCTCTCTCTCTCCAGCACACACTCATCAGAAGGTCAATTTACTTTTTTTCCGACTTCCACCTAGATCATTTTTATTTTCTTTTGTTTTTTCTTCTGTCTTTTTTTCTCGTCTGGTTCCCCCCACAGCACTCCTCCCGCATCGCAGACCTCACAATTGGTTTCTCTTGTCCGGTACCCACTTTGCTTGGTACTTCCTTTTTCACCCTCTTTTTTTGCTCACGCCCATATACACCTTATAGATCCCAATTGCTTTACCTTTTAAAGTTTTCTTCTTTTTGACTACTAGACCTTTTTTTCCCCCTTTCTGTGTGCTTCAATACTCACAGGTGCTAATTTCCCTTACCCCCTCTTTCATTTCTGTTTGCCTTCTCTCTTTTACCTTTTATTTCTCCCTCGAATACACGCATCAGATTGCAGAAACAACATTCTTTTTCGTAGCGCGCAAATACACGGCGACGATTAGTGCACCGTGTTTGCCGTAGCTCTTTCTTTCGTTTTTTTTTTCACTCTTTTTTTTCCATACGCACAACTCATAGATAGATTTACTGCAGATTCGCAAAAAAAAAGGGGGCTCTCGCAACTCCCGTTTCCTTTTCCTTTTAAGTGCCCTCCTATTGGTTTTCTCTACGCCACTGTCTTTTTCTCTTACCAGCTCCCAATACCCCTCTCTTTTCGCAGCCTCTGCCGTTACGCGCGATGGAACGCATGCAACGTCTTGGTGGAGTGCGCTCTTCCCCAGCGTTCGGCACGGAGCCGCCTACACCCATCTCCACCTCCGACCTGCCAAAGCCAACCTTTCAGCCGGGCAGCAGCATTTACGAGGTGGACAGCACCACCGGCAAGCTGCACAAATTCCAATGCGGTCGTGTCCTCGGCCGTGGCGGCTTTGCCAAGTGCTACGAGGTGACCGACGAGACAGGAACATACGCGCTCAAAGCGGTCAACCGCGCCTCTCTGGAGAAGCCGAAGACGCAGCAGAAGCTGCATACCGAAATCGCCATCCACAAGCGCATGAAGCACAAGTACATCGTCAACTTCATGCGCACCTTTCGCGATCGCTTCTACGTGTACATGCTGCTCGAGAAGTGCGACCACGGCACCCTGATGGACCTCCTGAAAGTGCGTCGCTTCTCGGTACCAGAGACGCAGTACGTGATGCTGCAGTGCCTTGTTGCGATGCAGTACATGCACGATCAGAGCGTTATCCATCGCGACCTGAAGCCAGGCAACATCATGCTTGATAGCGAGCTCAACGTAAAGATCGGCGACTTTGGCCTGGCTGCTGAGCTGCAGTACGATGGGGAGCGCAAGCGCACGATTTGCGGCACCCCGAACTATATCGCACCGGAGATCATCGACCAAAAGAGCCACGGCCACAGCTACGAGGTGGACACTTGGTCGCTGGGCGTCATTCTGTATACCCTGCTGGTGGGCAACCCGCCCTTTCAGATGGAAGATGTCGAGTCTACCTACAAGCGCATTCGACAGTGCCGCTACGACTTCCCGGCGTGTGTGCCGGAAAACGCACGGGACCTGATCACCCGCATCCTCCAAAGCAGCCCCAGCCACCGCCCCACACTGATGGACATACGCCAGCACTCCTTCTTCTCCTCCCCGCCACCGCCGATGACGCCGCCGGAGTCCTTCGCGGAATTTGGTCTGCCGGTGCCGGGCGTGGCAGCCCCGACCACCTCCCGCGTCGGACGCCGCGACTCGAACGTCAACGTCAATATGCATCACCCACCACCGCCAGCTGCCCTGCCGTACAGCTGCGGCAAGGACGGGGTGCCGGCGCAGCGCGAGATTCTGCGACCAATCAGCACCAACGTGCCCCCACCACTTGGCGTGCCGACCTCGCCGCGTCACCTCGTCAATCTCCGGCAGCAACAGCAGCAGCCTATCACGCCGCTCAACAACAACGGCGTCCACGCCCCCACTCCGACGTCGACCAAAGCCAACAACGGGCCGCACTACCTCCGCCCAGAGTCCCCACGTGGCGGCGTCGCAGCACCGTCGTCGGGCCGCCGCCCCTCCAGCGCTCACTTCCCACCCATCGACACCCGCCCCGTGAGCCCGGCTTCACCGACGGCCAACGCGGCCGCACCGGACCGCCGCCGTGACCAGGCGAACATGGACGAGGAGGAGAAGCAACAGCTCACGACGCTGCACGACCGCCTGCACGAGACGCTCTGCGGGGAGGTTGGCGGGGGCGACGGAGAGGACAGCGAAGCCCCGCCGCCGCCGGTGTGGGTGACGCAGTCCGCGGACTTCTCCAGCAAGTATGGGATGGCGTATCGCCTCAGCACGGGGCAGACCGGCGCGCATTTCAACGACTCCACCAAGATTGTGTGGGAGCCGATCAAGGACCGAGTGGAGTACTACGCGCGCGTGAAGATTGAAATGCCAGCGCGCGACGGCACCGTTGGTCTCTTTGCCAAGGACGAGCTGCAGGTCTTCAGCATGCACGACTACCCCGAAACGCTGGAGAAGAAAGTGACGCTCACCAAGTACTTCAAGACATACCTGAGCCGTGAGCAGAACGCGCCGAATCGGGTGCAGGTGGTGACGTGCTCGTCCTTTGTGCCGCCCGCCCCGGCGCGCAGCACCGACCCCCACACTTTCAACGACTTTGTGTATGTGAAGCGATGGCTGCGTGTCGACGGCGCGCTTGTCTTCCGGCTCTCGAACAAGACGGTGCAGGTGTGCTTCGAGGATGGTGCCGACATCATCCTCAGTTCAGAGTGGCGCGTGGTGACCTACACAGACCCGTCGGGCCACCGCCGGACGCTGCCTCTCAGCTCGGTTGCACAGGAGTGGGAAGAGGCAGCGGAGCGGCTGCGTAGCACCAAAAACGTGTTATACAAGGTCATCAAAGACCACTGTCTGTAGCTTCACCAGTCCTATCCAGAGCGGTAAAGCGAGAACACGCACCTCTCTGCGTGCGAATTTCGCCGTTTTCTCCACTTGCTTTTCTTCGTTTTCTCGAGGCTGCTTGGTGCATCTCGCTGCCTCGCTCCTGCACGCAAACACTTATAAGGTTAGCACAGGTGTCCGTTAGCGGTGTAGATCCTCTAATGCTGACTTTAGCTTTTTGCTATTTTTATTTTTCTCTGAGCCGAAGGCAGACTCACGGCGCGAACTGAGGAAGACCAAGACCAGGCGTAGAACGACACCAATAACAAAGATTTGGTCGCCGCTGGTGTCTTTTTCTCTCTCGCGGTGCATGCAACTAAGCCCAACGACGGTCTGGAGTTGCATCGTTGCCCCGTTTGAGGGGATTTTCGCTTTGCAAACAAGGTGTGCTCCTATTGAAGGGTTATTGTCTTTCTTTTTTCGATCTAGATCATTCTTTAATTATATCTATATATCTACCTTTTTGATATATACATCTCGATACATCATGTGGCAGAAAAAGCGAAAATTGAAAACGACAGCGCAGTTGTTTGTTACATGAGGCAGAGAACGCAGCGCGTGGGGGAGGAACGCAACAATCTTTTTCAAGAGGTGGCGTATGCTGCTGCGGCACACCAGTTTTGCCAACGTGGAAGCGGATAGCTTTCGCAGGCCCCGCCAATAGTCAACGACGCTCTTTCCGAACTCTCCACCTGCGATCGCTTTCCAGTCTCAGTAACAGACATCCTCATCCCTTATGGTATTACTGAGAGCACCTCCCCATACATGTTAAAATGCGCATCTGTTTTCAACTTCCCCACTCGTTGTCCCACTTTCTTTAAACTGGATGTCGTCACAAGATCGCCCTGCCTCGACCTCAAGCCAGGTGAACATCAGCCAAACCCAAAATGCAGGGCACGGTGCCTCTTTCCGGCCCCATGGCCACGGCGGCGCGTTCTCAAAAAATCTGGAGAAGTTGGGTATCGATCCCAATACCTACCGCATGCTAAGCGGTCGCTCTACCATCTGAGCTACATCCCCACAAAAACAAACTCAGAATCAAAGAACTGCCACATGTGCATGTGGAGTAGCAAAAAGTTCGCAAACAGAAGGGTTCGAACCTTCGCGTGAGATCACACCTGCTTAGCAGGCAGGCGCCTTAACCACTCGGCCATATTTGCTTGTCTACACCTCAGCTCCGTCCAGGAGGTACATTTTTTACTCATAAAGATATCTTCGACCTAGTTGTATTTCAGTTCTCGGTAGTATAGTGGTTAGTATACCCGCCTGTCACGCGGGTGACCCGGGTTCAATTCCCGGCCGGGAAGCTTTTTTCTTTCCCAGCAGAAAAAAAACAAAAGCCCACCCCTCTCCCGAAAAAGCCATGCCGTACAGAACCTTTTTTTTTTTGGCGTTCAGCAGCAAATCCCCAGATCCTCCCAGTTGTTTTAAAGGCTGCGCGGCAAATCTGGCCCGAGAACGCACGTCACGCGACTACCAAGCAAAGTTATTTTCATCAAGCCCGCCGCGCACCCCTGTTCAAAAACCCTCCCCATACCGTGACGGTGTAGACCACGGCCACATATAACGACGACGGGAAAACTGAAGGAAACGCCCGATGACGAACACCGCGATCCTGGGCATCAAGATGCAAGGAAACTGCACGTCCAGTGAGAACACCAATCACCCGGAGAGGAAAACGCCCAAAGGTGCGGCTTTTATGCGCCAGTAGAAAATTTTCCTCTCTCCTCCCGCAATAAAAGCGATGCCACTCCCAGATCTATCACTGGCACAATCTGGATGGCGGCCTGTAATTTCGGCGCCAAAACAACCTTGAGCGCCCCCTGGCAAATGAAAGTTTACAAAACGAAGAAATCCTTTTATTATTACGGAGCTGCCACACGTGAAACGGCAGAAAGGACACATATTAGGATGCCAAAGAGGTTCGACCTAATACGTTTTCTGTTTTTGTCGGCCGCGGTCTAAGAAGAAAAAGAAGAACCCTGTGCGACTTCAAAAAGAAGCAAAAACAGCTGCCTTTAGGGAGAAAAGGTGCTCATGCCCTGCCTCCAAACACCCCAATCGTACACTCCCTCACGACGTCTCACCCATAATTGTGGAGCAGCACCGCTCGAGCAGTTGGGAAGGGTAGAGGTTCGGGCTGGGCCTCCTTCTGCCCCTAGCCCCCTCTAATGAGGTAGAGGAGGCACTCGCGGTAACGTTTGCCGCCGCCCACCGTCGACAAACTATACCCCTTTACTGTATGCAGAAGGAGTAGTGTCAGGGTGCGAAATTAACTACATTTGAGCCATATCTGATCACACACGTAACAATGTATACGAGCCGTGACGGCTGCTCGATCTTGTCACGCCATTTTGGCGTTTCTTCTGTAGCTAGATTCTCGGTCTTAGCTTCACCTGTCCTCGTGAGGCTTTTCCGATCGAAAAAGAGAAGAAGGTTAGACACAGCTTTTGTCCGCTATTTCCTAACAGACGACCCAATTTTCACGCAGAGTGCTGTGCGAATTGCCAAAACCAATTTCAGTACCTTGGAGCTCTGCTTCTAAACCCCCCGCCGTCGTTGAAGCCAATGTTTTGCGGAGTGTTGAGAGCGCGGCGCACGAGTCGTACGGCCTGAAAAGCCACTCTGGTCCACTTAGCTGGCAAAGCTCTCTTGGAGGAGATAATCCTCGCCCACAGTCTCACCAAACCCCAAAGAGAAACCGCAGAATTATGCAAAAGAAAAAGCAGATTATCCTTCCACGGTTAAGAGTGGGTGACTGCTCTAAGACCGACATCCGGTGTCCAAAAGCCGCGCCAGTCCTTTAATTGCTAACGGTACCAAGCCCTCCTCGCTGAGAGACATGCTTTTTCATTCTAAGCCAACAGGGGAGAGTCAAATATGATGCTAAGGGGGCTGTTTTGCAAGGGTTTTCCTTCGGGTCACTTTTAATGACCGCCACCCACTCGCGGGGGCGAACCTTTTGTGAGGCAGCACACCCGCCAGTCCGGGCTTATACCGCACGTCATTCTATCTCAATCTGGCACACAAAGTCCCACATCTAGGAGCCCAACTCCTCAGAATAATGAAATACCACATGTGCGTGCTATTACTAAAGAGTGGCCCTTCTTTTGATTGCTCTCTTCTTTTCGTCAAACCATTGTTTTCCGGCAACTGCACGCCTCCTCCTTGACATTCTGAGACGGCCATCGCTGCGCCTCACATCGTTTTGATGAAATTTGAGGAAAGCCGCATTTCTGTGCGTTTTGACACGGTTTTGACGAGAACAGTCGGCGATGCCTGCCTTGCCGCGCCACACTTTGGCATCGCTAGTCCAAACCCGATGGCTTAGTTCCCACCACCACTGTGCGTCTTCTAAAGCTTCGGTGAGGCTGTCCTTTTGGGCAGCTGTACTGAGGCTGGAGAGGACTGTAAGCATCGTTGCAAAACAAATGCCTCGCGACGCCAGCCAGGCTTGGGGACTATACAAACCAGCGTTTGCATGGCATAGTCTCTCCTCGACAAGTATCTTAGCGATGGGGTGGGATTGCAGTAGGATGGTTCAGTCCCCTAAGCCTTCTAAATGCGGCCTCTTCCCCGCTATACTTTACCACATCGCACGGGCCTTTTTGCATCAAGGCTGAAGTACCAGCTGCCAAACCACTGCTTGCCTACTGCAGGCTGCTAAGCTCCGACTGCAGAAATTAGGGATCATTCCCTTCGGCTCTCCTAAAGGGCAGTAGACTGAGAATTTGACGAGACCCTCTAAGGGCCAAAAAGTGCTGTAGCCTTTACAGCAGGCAGCCTTTGTTTACTGATACCTGCCTAATTTCATTTCGTACTTCCACTGGTGGCAAATTCAGGCACCAAGCGTGAGTACACATCGGGGGTTTTCCTCCTTGGGGAAGGGAAAAAGCACAAAAACGGTGGTGGGACGTCTGTTCTTTCTCTCTACATTACTAGCCTCCAAGGAAAATTATTCTCGCCCATTTCTCATTTGGAGGCAGCTAGGCGTGCTCTCAGCGTAATGGCGCTGTTTCGGTTTCGGCCTCAATACCGCATGCCCCGAGATACCGATGAGCGACGACAGAGGCGCGCCATGAATACCAGATACGCGCCGCTAATCCAAATTGCAAAAGTGTGGGGTTATTAAGAGTAGTGTTTGTTATCTTGAACTCTTTACGATGGACCTATTTACAGACCCTTATGAGAATGCAAAATACTTTATGAGAGCCCCTTCAGACAGACATCGGAAAACGTGTTTTATTCCTTCGGGCTAAAACCATCCCAGCCGCCAAAAAATACCTCACGAAAGTACAAAGTTCCGTTCAGCCTCCTCTTTCCTGGACGTTTTAAAGAAGCCAACTGCGAAGCCACACCAAAGCACCACTTATCTGTGAATAGAATACGTCAAAAAAAAACAGACATTAGGTAAGAAGAATCTTGGAAAAAAGCCGTGGCGCGGCCAGAGGCATTTCCTGCCCTTTTTTTGGGTGATGAGAAATTTTGTTGTCTGATTTGGAGCGCGTTTGCCGAGGTAGCAGCCAGCCCTTGCGGAACAATAGTTTGCCAGCGCTAGTAGGCATGCCTTCGCTAGAGTCAGGGGAGAGGGGAGAAAGAGGAGCTCATGCTGTTCGGGTGCCCAAATGGCGCCGGGGCGTTCTCGGCCCATTGGTCTTTAAGGGTGAAGTCGGTAATACCTCGAGCCCCAAAAAGATGTTTAGTTCGAGCTTAGTCTCTGTTGACAGCTACAGCTCTTTGGCCTGTGAGAAAATTTCCTAGCGAGAAAGACACCTAGGCATTGCAGCGGCTTGTATGGTGTCAGCGTCCCCGGATCACCGTAAAGGAATGAACATTCTCGCTAAGGTGTCGGTCGGCAAGAGTGCTGTTCCGCTATCGAAGGAAATGATCGAAAAGCTTGTCTGCACAATCTTAATGGGTTTCTGATGTCTTGGCTCTCCTATTATAAAAACAGTGAAATGGGGTTCCCAAAGCCTGCCTCTATGCCCCCCTGTGTTTTCCTATTACCGCCCTGGGTAACTCTTCACACCACTGAGCGGGTTTCGATCTACCCCAGTAACTGATGCCACGGTAAAGTTTTGAAGCTAAAAGAAATTGTCACTCTTAGCAAATCCGAAATTAAGCTATACAGTAGTAAGTAATCTGTGTGTGTAGTGGTGTTCACTTTCTGGATTGGGGGGTGCTTTAGAGCGTTTAAAAAGAGCGGCAGTCTCCTGAAAAAGCTTTCCTTTCTTCTCCAATAGTCTATTTTCTTTGCTATGCTCAAGCGTTCCGTGTAAACACCCTCTTCAAGCGTCAAAGAACCCGTCTGCACGAATACGGCGACGCCGTCTAGAAGAGTCAAGGTGCTTTTCTCTTTCATTTGTTTGTTCGTCTTGGATTTGTTGGGTTCAGTTACAGGTGCTCTCCTTTTCTGAACACAGAACGGGAGGCGGGACTTCTGTATTCTACCCGCTCATTTGCTCCGGCCTTTCCGTGTCCCCTTCTGCGGAGCAGAAGACAACCGTTCCTATCAAGGGGCTAGGACTGGGCTTTTTTGGCAGAAAAAGGGGATGGTGGGCTCGGTATGGGGTGGTGCGTCTTGGAGAAAGGGGTGCAGCACTTTAGAGGGGCTTTTTTTTTTGCTTGGCCCAGCTGAGTCCACCAAGGAGCTGGGCTGTCAACCAGAGAGTTCGTGCTGATGCGGGGCGGGAGGGGTGCGAGGTTAGGGCTAAAGGCAGGCCTGAAACGCCGGAGGGACACTATTACGGTCTAAAGGCTTTCGAAGTAAAATGGGCACTTATGAGTCAGAATAGTTCGTTACGAGGGGGTTTCTGCTTGTGCACGACTCTTCAAAATACGCAGTGGGTTTTGACGAGCCGCGTCGGCTTCGCAGAAAGTCCCGATAGTAAACGAGGAGCGGCGTTTGCGCGCGGCGGGTCTGTTTGCCGAAGCGCTCAACCGCAGAGTGGGCAGCGGCGTATTAAGACGACGAATTGACGAGAGGTGGCTGATAGCTTGGGTTCTTTTTGTTCGGGCTTGGGCATGTTGGGCCTGTCGTCGCGGAGAGGGAGGGCGGAAGCGGGGAGGGGGGGGGGATACGCAATGTCCCAGCCCCCCTGGCCTCCATCTAGGCGGCAGTACTACAGCCTGCTGTTGCGCGGTACGTCGGATTATTTAATCGTGAGTGCTGCCTCGGGAGGTGATTCGTCTGCAGTAGGCCAAAATGTAAGAAAGGGAACAATAATTTACCGTTTAAAAAAATTAGCGGTGTACGCTTTGAGTCTCAACTCTACAGAGTGTAATGGCCACAAAAAGGTAAAATTGCTTCAATTGTATTTGCTTGCGGTTAAATTTGTTGAAAGACCGGTTGATGTAAAAGCATCGTTTAACAAAAAAAATATTGGCTACAAAGGGTATGTTGGTGCTGATTACCTTGAGAAATCGTATTGTTGTCTGGAAACAGACTGAGATCCGTAACTTTGCATCGCCGTTAGGCGATTGTACTCAAGTTCGCAGTGTGGTGCCTAACAAGAGCGTCTTTTTTTCTTTGCAGTGGAAGACTTTTTTTTTTTTTTGCATGGTTGGCGCAAGGCTCCATCGTTGTTTTGTGCACACAGCAAGATTGCTGCTGCGGAAGACGAACCAAGCAAAACGCTGCTTATTGCGTTAGAATTCTGCAACTTAATATATATATGTATCTGGANAAAGAAAACGGGTCTGCTCATTTGGATAAGCGCCAATCTAAATCTTTGCGGCAGAGATTTGCCACTTGTGCGATTGACTTCAACGGCGCACCTTTTCTCCCTATGGTTTTTACCGTGCGACGTCGGATCATGCAGTTGTTGTTCTCCATCTGGTTGATCTCCTTGTTCCGTATTCGTGCTCCTTCAGCTCTCACCAACTGATTTCTTCTCTCTTACAATTCCACGCTCTTCCTTTTGTTGTTTTAATGTTGTACTAGTTGAAAGAAAGAAAAAAAACCCACTGATTAAGCATCCACTTACAGGTCTTTTTTTTTTCTAGCTTCCTGTACCGAAAACCTGCTGCTAAGAGAAAATGTCTGATACAGCGACGGCTGTCATGGGAGAAAATGGTGCAGCGGAAGACGCAATGCAAAGGGACCAGGGTAACAATCAGTTTGTGGATGGGACCGTCACGGGCATGAACTGCGGTGTTTCTGCGGAATTGAACCTTGAGGCACCCAAAGACTTACTAACCCCGGAGAAGGAACAAGGTACCGCATCTGCGGATATGGGGTCTGAGGATACAAACGACTCTGCCGGAAAGGCATACCTCGCCGATGCTACCGCGCACGGTTCTGCGGAGGCGGAGGCTACGCTCACTGAGGCGGACCCAGCAGGCGCTGCAAATGCTACAGCTCACGCTGCTGCGGAGGGAAAAGGTGAGAACAGTGGCGCGACTGGCGTGGAAAGTGCTCTTGACGAAACCGATCCCGTGAAGTCAGAAGAGTTGGGTAGAGAGGCTGATGAAACTACTTCTGAAAGTAAGTTTTCAGGAGGCGAGGCGAGGACAGAGGATTCCCATCCTACAAAAAACGTTTTGGTGGACGAGGCGAAAGCAGAACCTACCAGCCCCAATTCAATTCGCAAGCAACAGAAAGCCTCGTTTAACATCGATGCAAAGCCGTTCTCTCCTGTGGCGCTCGCCGATCCAGTAATGCAAGGCACCATAGTGGGCGAAGCAAATGGAGTGTCTATAAAGGTAGGACAGTGGGGAGCTCAGCCGTATGTGCCGCTGCCGCATATATCTCCCGCCGCTTCAGTAGGTGTCGCGCAAGTTCCCTTCGCAGTTCCCGGGACCACTCAGCCGCCACCCGTGAGAAAGGAGAGCTCTGGAGGAAAGGAATCTCTTTCTGCGTTTGCCAAGCCTTGGAGTCCCCACCCTGAAGTGACCGTTGCAACTATTCCACCACCTGAAAACGAAGTAGCAGTTCATCCAGGCTCGTGGAGCATCACAAACGTGGAAGGAAAAGACGTACAAACACCGTCTCCCATGATGCCGAAGGAAACAAGCAGCAACTCGTTCACGCATTCCTTTTCAATTCACCCGAAGGGTTTAAAAAACGTGGAGCTGGAACTGTACAACTACGTATGCGGACGCTGCCCTCTAAAGACGTTGTACGGGCGGCTCTCGTCGCGGCAGCCAGATGTAACGATGCGAAACGTCGCCATGGATGTTCCTCCCTTGTGCGTCGCGCATCTTATCGAGCAAATAACGAAGGCGAAGGTGACGGCGCTTTGCGTCAACGAAGTGGAAGGCACGCACTACGACATTTGGCTAGATAAGCCCAACATGGCTACAACTCTAGCGGAGTCTATCTCAGGCTGCGTCTGGACTTGCCCGATGCATCACGGATTTGCTGTTTTAGGAAAAGGCGAGGAGGGCAAAAAATATCTCCGAAATTATGTGGACCGGTTAAGGGATTCAAGACCAGATGGATCGAACGTGTACGACGTTGCGTTGGTGGAGGTGAAAGAACATTAGGTTACTAACTAGCTATAATTTTTTTATTATTAAATTTTGTCCTCTGTCGGTTTTTTGTTGTTCTTTTATATACTGTATCTCCCCAAGTACCCTAATTGTGCTGATTTGAAAGAGCAGTTCTTGTGGCAGCATTGTTCCACAACGGCGACTTCGCAGTTGTTGGCCTGCAAAACTAGAATGAATTCAGCGTTGTGAGACGACTGCAAGCTTCCGTATTTACGAGTACGATGTTTCGAAAAGTTAGAACAGCTATTTCTCTGGTTTTGATAATTCTTGAGCATTTCACTGCCACTGCTAATTAACTCGATTCATTGTTTTTCCTCTCACTCTTAAAAAAAAAAAAAACTTCCTTTGTGGATCTAGCTGTAAATAACATTCATATCTGCCTTTATTATCTGCTTCTTTGTATTCACTCTGCTTTCAATATCAAAATAATAATATCAGAAAACAACAACAACAGCCCACATCGCGTTTTTCGTGGGTGCCTGTTATTAGCCCGTTTTGTTAAAGAAAATAGCAAAGGAAACAAACAAAAGGGTGACTGGAGAACGACACACAATGTCGAACGTTGCCGCTCCTGATGTGAAAGCTCAACCTATAAGCGCCAGCAACCCGGAGGAAAATGCCTTTCATCAGTTATTTCCACAAATTCCTTTAAAAGAGAAGCTTGTCCAGTCTTGCAACTGCGGACTGATACGAAGAAAACTAGTGCGGATGGGACGTATGTACGTCACTCCACTACGGATCTGCTTCTCTTCGTCCTTTATGGAGGAATCGCTTGTTATAGCGCTGGGAGATGTGCTCAGCTTCGAAAAAAAGTCAAATTTCGTATGTGACACCATCGTCGTCACCACCAAAGTGAGAGCAGAGTACGATTTTACTGCGTTTCTGTCCACGGGCGTCACTCAGATGTTCAATTTACTGAAGACTCTTTGGTCAGTGCGCGAAAAATACGCCGCGGATCGCGCCAGCTCCATCTCTGTCGGCGATGACTCCGACACTTCGTCGTCAGTATCTTCCCACACAAACAGCATTGGCAGCTCTGTTAGCTACTCGAGGGTACGTGAGGCGAAAGACACGGAATCTCTGCAAGACGCACAATCCAGATCGATGAGTGTTGGAGCCAAAGGCAACGTAAGACAGGATTCTGAGATATCCCTAGGATCGCAAAGCTCAGCTGCACGGCCTTTTCCGCCTGCACCGGCCGACAAACCAAGCCAGGGAGATAATCCTCTCGAAAAAATTGCGACTCCCGAAAAACGAAAATCGATGATTGCAGAGGGCAGCGGAGACACTCGAGCAAAGGCTGTTCCTGAGTTCTGTCGCTTTTTCCCATCACTGCCTTCGACAGAGAGTGTCATCGACTCTTTCACGTGCTGCTATCAATTCGGGGCCAGTCGGTTGGGGAAAATGTGGATTACGCAAAACTACATTCTTTTTGTTTCGCCTATGATGGAGTCAAAGCTTGAGATCAATTTCGAGGACGTTTCCAAAATCGAGAAGGAACAGAAGCTTGTTTTACTGGACGGTTTTTGTGTGCGACTGAAAAGCGGAGACTCTAAGAGCTTCTCCAACTTTTCCAGCCGTGATTTCGCATTGAAGGTTGTCGATTCCACCTTTCAGAACTTCCAGAATGCCAAAACTGCGCAGAAGGTCGAGACCACAGGTGACGTTCCTGCGGGCCCGCTAGTATTCAAAACATCCACAAGCGAAAACGACGAAACGAAGATGCCTTCCGTGGCATCTTTGGATGCATTCTCGCAGGTTG